>KN840491.1:102329-137895 GCA_000832265.1 Phlebiopsis gigantea 11061_1 CR5-6
GCCAAAAGGGGGCAATCCATCACAGTTTCGACCGACTAACGCCCTACTTGACGAACTTCTTGTCATGCACTTTCCTATCATTCTTACCTACTGGGTATACACGCACAAGGACTGTGTAGAGCGATGTAAAACCATGGTAATAGTAAAATCTCATTTTATTGGAGTTTTCCTATACAGCGCCAGGATCCCGAGGGGGGTGTATCAAGGACTGGGAGTGTATCAAGGACCGGGCCTACACTGTAATGCTAATCCATATTGAAGTGACACACATCCTGACCGAGTTCATGAAAGAGACTGGACGAGCGTCGTCCGTGGCGTCAGGCAGTCCTCACGGTCAGAACAAGCAGCACAAGACCCATGTACACCGCGAACATCACAATAGGCAGACTAGCCGAAACATGTACGGTCCTCGGTCGGTCAGACTCAAGTGTCGCCTCAGTGGAGTGCGGGCTGGTCGAGGACGATCCGCAAACTACCGACTGTTGCTCTACGATGTCGCGGGTTCGGTCGCGGGTACTTCCAGCGGAAGCCTTCGAACTAGCGTCGTCTCCGTCCCAACGTCCCCACCCACACTTGGCCGCGACCCATTCGACTACGCCCGGCCTTGCTTATTCTCTCGAGGTCCTTCCTTTCTTCGCCCCCACGCACGGCATCCTGCATCTGGGACTTGGACTCGCTGGTGAACCCCTCCACGCGGTCTAGGAATGCCATCGCGGCGTCCACTATGCGCTTTCCTGTTGCTGCCCCCCGCCCTCTTCGACACCGACGCGCGCTATGCCGCTCCAAAAACGCACGAATCCTGCCTCGCCTCCCCTCACCGCCTCCTCGTCCGCCCGCTCACCGAGCCCGCTCGCCTCGCGGTACCACACGCGCGCGTTCGCGTAGTCGCCCTCGATGCGGTGGAGGATCCCATTCAGGTACTGCACCGCATGTGGCGCATGAGGAAGTGCGCGGGGTGCGTGCGCAGCGCGGCGGTCGGCGCCTGCAGCGCTGCGTCCGCCGGGACGCGCCCTGTGTCGGGGTACGGCGGGGCGGGGAGCGCGAGCAGCTGGGCGTACAGCGCGCGCGATTGTGCGGCGGTGTCGGTGGACATCTGTGGGTGTGTGGTGTGGTCGTCTTGGGCGTGTCGGGTTCATATCTACGTTGCAGTCATGGCCTCATTGCGGGGCAAGGTATCGCACGAAAAATGCCATGTTGACTTGACTGGCGTCTTCGCAAGCCCCCATTCTGGTAATTGGTAGATATTACGACTACCGAAATTCTCTAATTCGGTTCAATCGGCCTCTACCAAGCAGACTGGAAACGAGTCTTTTAATATTCCACGTGCGCCCACCAATATTTCTCTCACTTCCCTCCCTCCGTGAGATTCTCGGGCATCACCCTGATGGCTGAGGCGTCTAGCCGGCGTCCCAGCCTTTCTCCACCTCCAAGTACACGCCCCGCGCTCAGAAATATGCCCTTCGCAGGCCGAGATGCTGCGCACAGCCTGGCCGAGGTTCTCACCCGACCACCACATACCCCCCTTTCGCGACACCCTCTGTACCACTTGTGACAATGTCCCCGCGCACGCCGGCAGCGCTGAAGCGTTGGGCGACGGTTTTGGCGGCGGTAGCGGCGTGCGAGGCTAGGACGTTTACAGTGTTTAACGCGTGTCCGTTCACGATCTGGTGCGTGCGGCCTCTTGTTCGTGCCATGGGGGTGGCTGAACAGACCTTGCAGGCCTGCGGTATGCCTTCTCGTGTCTCTGAGCGATATGAGACTGACGCGAATGCCTAGATGTTCACAGACCTGACGGCCGGGACGGCTGTGCCTGACTTCCCCACCGGGTAGGTCTCAGCGAATACGCGTCAGAAGGTGCTCTCATGGATTCCGTAGATGGGAGGCCGCGCCACTCAGCTCCGTGACCTTTACGGCTCCAGACAACTGGACCGCAGGCCGGATATGGGTATGTGCAGGCGCATATACCCCGTGGTTGACCTTCATAACACGGCATAGGGACGCAGAGACTGCAACTTCAGCATAACGACCGGCCCAACGTGTCTCACTGGATGGTGCAACGGCGGCCTGCTCTGCGATCCACACACCGGCACGGTGAGCCCTCACGACTCTTGCTCGTTCTGCCCGTTTTGATAGAGGATAGGGCGTCCCACCTGCAACAGTCGCCGAATGGACGCTCCAAGGCGATGGGAATCGCGACTTTTACGATGGTGCGTGGCACGTACGGCGCGCATACAACGTGCTCACGCTCTGCCCAGTCTCCTTGGTAGACGGATTCGACCTTCCCATGGCGATCACGAACAACGTCGGATGTTCGACTGCGTCCTGTCCAGTCGACCTTGGGCCGATATGTGCGTGGCGAGGGTTTGCGCGTACCGCTCGATGCTCATGACGTCATCAGGTCCGTCGCAAATCCAGGGCCCCTTTGACAGCACAGGCTTTCCTGTGGGGTGCAAGTCTGCGTGCTTTGCAAACCTGGATGGCGACCCGAGTACGTCGTCGCACCGTGACGTTGCGGAATATTTCGCTGACGAGGTCCAGCGAACTCGCCGAACTGCTGCTCGGGCAGCTTCGACACTGCGGCGACGTGTCCGTCTTCGGGCGTCGAATTCTACAGCTTCTTCAGTGAGCGCTCTCCCTTGGTATGGCCGGAATCATCTGCTGAGCCCTCTGAAGAGGGCAACTGTCCGGATGCGTATGGGTACGCGTTCGACGAGTCCTCCGGCACGGCGCTCTGGACGTGCGACTCCGGGCTGAACGCCGACTACACGCTCACGTTCTGCCCGTACGTCGACGTCTTCCCGCGCACTTTCATCTTCCTTACGCGCCCCTCAGGTCGACCAACGGGACGACGCCCTCGCCCGTGGCGTCATCGGTAGCGACCGCGCCTGCTACGAGCCGTGAGTATCGACGCCAAGTGTGCAATATGAGAGGGCCTGACTGACCGGTGGGTGCAGTGGCTGACACCGGTGCGGCTGGAAGTTCGAGCGGATCTTCAGCAGGCTCGTCCACGGGATCTACGGGGACGTCGTCTTCTGCTGCTCCGTCGACACCTTTGATATCGGCTGTGTCGGGCGCGAAGCGGGGCCACGGAAGCGGATGGCTGGCCGCTGCTGCTGCCGCGCTGTCTTTGCAACAGCTGCCGATTTTGTAAGCGATGGTGGTAGAAATTGTCGTTATATGATGTCATTTTCCCATGGTATCGAACATCGCTAATCGTCCATGACAACGGTGGGGGGTTCAGGCGACGATCGTTCATACTTGCCTTTCCGAGCGAGAAGTGTCGGGCGCTGGGTGTAAATTGAGGATTCGTGGAGTGCGGGCGCTACCTGACCTGCACCTCCCCCTCGACATCCTTCTCTCGATCCCGCCACGGGCCCCGCTGACGCCAACGACGCGCCCGCGCGACGAACACACGACGCCGACGCCTCCTTTCACTGCACGATGGACGTGTTCGGGATCGTGTACATCATCGAGAACGCCCAGCAGTTCTGGTCCGGTGAGCGGCGGCCTGCTCGTGCGCGGGGCCCCGGACTCACCGCCGCGCAGAGCTCGAGGACATCGTCCACGTCCTGCCGGACGCCACGCTCGACCAGCTCGACGCTGGCCTGCGGCGGTACGTCTCGTTCTGTGCGAGCTACCACGGTGCGTCGCCCCCCGCCCGCCAACGGGTCGGTCCCTGACCCCCCCCCCCGCCGCGCAGAGCACTACCTGCAGACGCCCCTGCAGCTCGAACACGCGTGCGACGTCCTCCTCAACTCGGAGCTGTTCACGTTCCACTCGGAGCGGATGTGCGAGCTGCTGCTGGACGACGCCAAGTCGGTACGTCCGGGCCTGCCGTCGCCCCCTGCCGTCACGGGGCTCACTTTGACTAGACCACAGACCCCCACTGCCAGCTCATCCTCTACAACGTGCTGCTCTCGTTCGGGCGAAGACGTGCGAGCTTCCTCCGGTCGCACAAGCGATGGCAGCCGTTAATCCCGCTGCTGATGGATCACATCCGGCTAGATATCGAGCTCGACATCGACGACAACTTCATGGGCTCCGCGAATGGGAGTGGGTCGGGCGTGACGTTGAAGGGAATAGGCGTACCCATCGAGGCGAAGCTGCGGCTACTGTCCATCGGCCTCCTATACGAGGTCTGCCGGGTGCAGAAACTGTCTCTGAATGACCTCCGTGCGTCGCGTTCCCTTGTTCCGCCGCGCGCCTGACACCGCCCCCGCCAGGCATCTTTGACGACACGTTCATCGAGCATCTGTTCAACCTCGTGGAGCAGACCCGTGACTACCACGACGAGACGTTCAACTACGCGGTCATCAAACTCATCGTGCGTGCTCTCCTCTGCTCATGCGCCCCGCCGGCCCCCGCATATTGAAGCCCCTCAGTAGGTGGCGCTCAACGAGCAGTTCATGGTCGCGTCCCTGCCGGCCCAGGGGCACAGCAAGACCGAGCACCCCGCGGGGCCCAAGCCCGAAGAACAGAACCGCGTTCTCCGGATCCTGATGGCCCGCCTCGGGTCAAGCATGACGTTTGGCGAGAACCTTATCTTCATGCTCAATCGTGCCGGTAAGCGTGTGCAGCTGCGTCCAAGTCGGTCTGTGCGCCTCCTGACGCGCGTGTGTTCGCTAGGCCGCACCGCGGAAGACCTCGTCATGCAGCTCCTTGTTCTGAAGATCCTGTACTTGCTCTTCACCACTAGGGGATGCGCAGAGTTCTTTTACACCAACGACCTGTGCGTGTTGGTGGACGTGTTCTTGCGCGAAATTCTCGATCTCGACGAAGAGAACGAATCTGTATGTTGTTTATAGGCCAGGCTCGTCCACTGCGCTAACGACCGTGTTACGTCCAGCTTCGGCATACGTACCTTCGAGTCCTCCATCCGCTGCTCACCAAGACGCAGCTCCGCTCCATGCCGTATAAACGCCCCCAGATCGTAAACGTACTCGAATCGCTCATCCAAAATGAAGCCATACGAGACGTGAACCCAACGACGAAGCGGCTCGTAGATCGGTGTCTCTCCGGGGAGTGGTGTTTCCAGTTCCGGAAGACAAAACCAAAGCACCAGAGTTCGTACAGCGACGCGATGAGCGTGAGCAGCACCGACTCGCTGCGGAGCCCTGCCCTGGAGTCTATCTCTGCGGCGTCTTCGCCGCTGGCCCTCCACGCGAGTGGAAGCAATACCCTGTTGGCGGTGTCGGAGACATCGGGTGCGAAGCCGAAAACGCACAAAACGACGCGGAGCGCGGAGAATCTCAGGCACTTGAACCACACAGTCGAGACGATGCGTCTCGGGAGCGACGAAAGCTTCGCCAGCCTGCCACGGGTTGCCGCCGCAGCGGCCGTCGCGCCGAGCGCCAGCCGTCGGCGGGACCGCGCGGGGTCGATGAACGGCGATGCGTCCGCGGCGCCCGAGCCCCCGCGACGGCTGTCCATCCTCGACGACGCGCCGTTCACGCAGGAGCCGCCGGAGATCCGCGTGCTCGCGAGCTCGCCGCTCTCGGCCTCGGGCGCGGACCCGCCGCCGTCCGCGTCGTCCCTCCCCAGCTCGCCCGTCCCCCGCCAGCGNACGCAAGCCGCCTGCGATCCCCGCGCGCGGCGCGGCGGGCGTGACGATGACGACCATCGCGTCCTCGGCGGCGCCGCACTCGCCGCGGCTGCCCAGCCCGCTGGCGCCGCCTCGCAGCGGCGTGTCGTCGCATTAGCCCGCGGTCTCCGCTCGTCGTCCTCGACGTGTACATACCTTTACGGAATTCCCCCGCGTGGTCGGTGCACCCCTTTTTGGCCCTCGTCTCGTCACCCGGTCTGTCTGCATATACCTCATACATACACTGCCCCTCCGCATTCGGCTCCCTTTAGCGTATGGATCTCTTAATCGATGCAGTGCTGCGCTCTTCGCTACGTCCGGGCTGAAACCGCCCATCCGCGTGATAGCGAGGAGTCTTGAGCAGTTTTTCGAGAGTGATGGAGCCGCCGGGCAGGAGCACATCTAAGCTGGTGACCTGCAAAGGATATAACCTGGGCCCACAAACCAAAAGCACATCGCTATACACGATTGAAACGTTCTAAAACGCGCTATAGGGATTCGACATCGCTCAGCCCCGTCATCGATCCGACCCTTCACCAACCGAAGAATGGGTGAGGTGTCGCCCGAGGATGTACGGGAAGATCTGGTCCTGGACCTCGCGCCCGTCGCCGCGCACGATGGCGAACCGGCGGAAGCGGTGTCTGTCCATGAGCTCGCGCAGCGTTTGATACAAGCGGAGGACGGTCGGGCGGTCGATCATCTCCCACAGCGCCGCGTCGCCGCTGCAGGCGTGTCCAAACGGGCGGATGGAGAGCGTGACGCTCTCTAGGCGTACGTTTGCCGTGCTGGACAGCGTCGCGATGGTCGGCCAGATCTTGAGCCAGTCTTTTTCGCCGTCGGAGATGACGAGGGTCAGCGAGCGGAGGGATTCGCATGCGGAGAGGTCTATGGGCGGTCCCCCTAGTGAATGGTATGAATACGAGGTGTCCCGCGATGCCAGTGTGCGATCGATGCGTACCGAACTCGAAGTGTACAGCCTTGAAGGAAAGCGTGAGCGAAGACAGATTCGCCTGGGAGGCCGCCAGCAGGGCCTGCAGCCCCGCCGGTACGGCCGTAAATTCCAGCTGGTACACCGAGAGCGTATGCAACGTCTTCGCCATAGAAGAGCGTGAGAACCGTGCGAAGACCACTGATACGCCCTCGGGGACACAGCGAACATTCAACGACTTGATTTTGGTCGACAGGACTCCCGGTCTAGAGGTGCGATCGGTGTCGGATGTGAAGCCCATATGCATGGTAGCGTTCTCAACGGCAGAGAAACACTTGAGGATGGAGTGGGCCTCTTCGTCGTAAGAAACTGGGAGGTCTAATCGAACTTCGAGCGATTGCACTGTGAACCTCTCTACCCGAGTCCCTGGAGCTTGGGCTTCAATGAGGATGTCGTCTAAGCGAATGTCTTCCAGGTTCGGGAATAGTCGCAGAAATGCTAGGAGCTGAAGGGCAGGAATGCGGTGTAGATTCCTGAACTGTTGGCGTGCCTTGAGCCGGAGAACCCTAACGTTTGTCGCCAGGGAAGCGTTCTTCTCGAAGAAAAGCTGAGCTTCGGAGGTGGTGGCGTATGTCTTGGGAGGATCACCACGCTCTGGTGGCCGCCAAGGCAGAGCGCGGTGACGGTTCGGATGAGGCTCTGGTCTATCGGAGGCGACCCGCAGGGATAACTCGAAAACCCGGAAAAGGTACGGCAGAGCTACGGCTCGCCAGGATCGTGAAACAAGGGAGCACGCGCAAAGGGAAAGTTTTCCTCTCCTCAGCTCGGGATCGAAATGTCTCAGGATCATGTCGATAAGTTCAGGAGGTAGCTGTAAAGACCGTGTGAAAGATTGAGCCATCGATGCTCAAACAATCCGTACCATAGACTCCTGCGACACCGGCGAGAGCGCACAACTTAAAAAGGCAAAATCTGTTGCCAAAGTACGATAATCCGACTGCTGAGGGGTCATTTCGATTTATTGAACAGAAAGAGGCTAATTCTCGCTTACCATGGATGTGCGTATCGATGCTCATGCAAGGTCCGCGATTTCTGAGTTCTTCGTCCGAGTCGCCGTTCGCAAGATAGCTACCAGGTTCCGAGCTGACGCACTTTGGAGCTGAATCAATGAATATTCAATCTCATCAAAGGAATGATCCAAATAGATGTTTACTTGCAGCGTATGCAATCGAGCTATAGGTATCCGCTGCTCGGACTGAGAATCTGCTCGAAAGATTAACGAAGGACACCGTCCGATTCTGCTTGGTTCTGTTTATACAAGGCTGTGGTCACTGGGGTCGGCGCCCTTCGACCCCTGCCACTCCCGTCTCAGGACTGTTTCGAAAGCAGGTAACTGAAAGTCACTTTCGGTAGATTCGAAATTCAGGGATGTCTGAGACTTGAATGCATGCTCGTGCTTATCTATTTCCGTCTATATTCCTTGCGTAGTCAGCACTGGTAGCGCGAGTCATGACTCTGACTTAAAGTTTTCATTTGTATGCAGATCTGAGGTTATATGTGAGCGGTTTTTCTGGCACGGATTAAATTTTAAAGAAACACTTGGGGACTTGTTTCTTATTCTCGTCTCAAGCACGCTCAGTGTGAAAGTCTCTTTAAAGTCGGGATGTGTTCACACATACAGTTGCACGGGCGAATAGTGCGCCCTCTCATTTCTGGAAATCCACATTGATCCGTAATAGTTATGTAGAATAGATCCTCCACACCTAGGTGTCATATGCGTGACATGAAAAGGAATTGAGGTCTCACGCTTTTTTGTGAGAATAATCAACTGGAATTAACGATAACGATAAGTGATTTTTTATGAGTCGATTACTGGAACAAACACAGCGGTGTAGTAGTTTTAATATACCGCTTAGCAGTACATGAGATAAGAAAATGTACCGCCTTCATGCACAGAATTTTCAAACTCGGATATTATCTATGCGGCGGGTCATACACGTGGTATCTGAGTTAAGGTTCAAGTATAAGCTGGTGGGCGACAATTTATACATCAGAAACGTTAGGTATTATGGGAATTGTAAATCCAATTGCTGTACCGAAGGGGCCACGTAATTCCCAAGGTATTCGACATGCGCTTCACCTTACTCTGTGATTTCCTGTGATCACTGTGCACAAAAATCGGGCACAAATTTTTCTTTCGTCATTATCCGCCTCAAAAGGCGACATCGTGGATGTATGTTCTGCAGCAATCATCGGCGGACAACCCTAATATAAACGAATCAGATGCATGCAAATAAATTCACGAGGCCCGCTAGCGAACGGCTTCCCCAAGAACTATTCCAGCTCATCCTCGATTTCATCCTCCAAGACGACTACAGCGCACATTTTCCAGATGAGAACATCGAGGACAGCCTATATGACGAGCTTACCCCATGCCAATTCTCCTCGCGCGAACTTGGTCTATCCTCCCTGGTATGCAAGTTTTGGGCCCATCGCCTGCGGCAGAGACTGTTCCAGTGGATCAAGCTTCGATCGCGAGAACGTTTGGTATCGTTCTTGGAGCTAACGGACTCGACAATATTAGACAATGATCTGCAACTTGGGGGGCTTGTGGAGATCTTGACTATCACTCAAGACCCTTACTCCCTCCCATGGTTCCATTTGCTGACGCATCTCCTGCCGACGGAGAAGCTACCGAATGCAAAAAGAAACATAATGCTGGACTTTGCCGCACCTCCTACAAACCAGCCTCTTCCTTCCAAGGAGCCCCCGCGGTTAAGATCCGTATTCCAAGATTTCCCTCGCTCGCTGCCACAACCCACCGTCAAAGTCCCTCACACAATCAGCCTCACATCGCTCACATTCAGTCGATTCCACGACCTTATTACATTTATCGCCTCCGTCGTCAGATGGACGGATTCTCAGGGATATGATGAGCTGCATTGGGCGGACAAGGATACTCTGAACCCGTACGATCCAAGCCCCCACCGCATCGCTTCACTGCGGCGCACCAACAGCTTCTTTCTCAGCGCTGATAGAAGTGATGCCATTTGGCCATTTGTGTGGGTGTGGACGACTCCAACGGCCCCGAGTGTGGCTCGAATGGAGCGTTTTGGATTTCCAGTCTACGTCGTCGAAGCAGAAATCCCATTGCTCGCTACGCTGACCAAGATGCTAGTCGATGAGCGGGCCTGTCAATGTGTTCATTGCAAGAGCCCCAAAGCTGGCACTATGTCCGTCGATCCTTGGAAAGGTGTAAGCCCCATTTATCTCACTGAAGATTTGATTCACCGTTGACGCTGCCCGGTTTCGTATAGGCAGGAAAATGTTTAGTCTTCATTGGAAGGTCCAAACTGTCGCAGCTCCTGGTGGCGTGTGTATACCGCGGGCGCGTCACTTCGCTCAATATACGGCCCTTTAGATGCAACTTCGAAGCGAAGGACCATCTTCAGAGCAAGCCTAAATTCTACGGCATCGACTGGCATGGACTGGACGCCCTCGTTGCGGAGTTTGAGCCGGCGTCGCTTCCGACGATCACGCTCGATATAGACACTAGGTGGGCCGAAGACATGCGGGTCGTTGTGCCCTTCATTCGGAAGCGGATGCCTCTGTTAGTTGCACAAAGAAGACTCGCGTTCAGATTCTGTCGTCCGCGTCCGAGTCGAAGAGAGCCTGATTGGGTAGTATGGAGAGTAGAGCCTGAAGTAGAGTTAGCGGACTCCGATGAAGAAGAGGTCGAAATCGAGCGATCGCTAACTACCAACGCAGAGTACGTGCATAAATTGATACACACCATGCCGTGCCTAATGATGACTTCTAGAGCCGAAGAGACCACAGTGCACAAGCCGGAGACCGAGGGTTTGCGCCAAGCAGAGAATTGTGGTCGGCATGGAAGATGTGCACTGTTCTTCTGATCGCTAGAGGGTATTTTCTTCGGAGTATGTCCCACCCTTTGCCTAAGAACCCTTGCACACTAGAGTGAACCTTGAACAACAAGTGAATATATCTGGTGTTTGCAGAGTGATTGTTTACAACCGCAGCATGAAATCAGGCCCATTTTACTCGCTGTAGCCCTCAATACCACTGAAGTTGACGATATCGCCTGCAGAACCACCGGAGGTTGAGAGCTCGGCCCAGTCCCAGGTACCTGTATCCCGTTTGATGAGCGACATTGAAAAAAGCGAAACCGACACGAAATCGCACCAGTGCATGACCCCTTGCCGCAGTTGACCGCAACCTTCTCAGCTCCGCTGTCCACGGTGAGGGAGGTCTTAGATCCAGTGAAGTTGATGTCCTAGTACGTTGAGAATAAGTAGCCAAGAACGGGGCATACAGAAAGGCTGCGTACGGAGATGACGACACCAGTCCCGGGGGTGCCGAGCGTGTCGGGGTAGCTCTGTATGTCCGTCAGCGCGGCACTTATGCGAGTAAAAGGAAGCTTACCTGGTCAATGAGCACGCCGAATTGTGCGAGGCCTGTGCCCGTGTTGCCGCTGTAGGTTACGTTGGTGACGGTTGAGCCCGAGGCAGACGCGTCCGTCTTGATGCGCAGGGCCTGTTGGCTGTTAGAGATGGTGTTGCCGGAGATGACGATCCCGGAGACGGTGACGTCGCTCGTGATAGAGCCCTACTCGCGAGGAAGAGCGTGAATTCAGCGCGGGACATGCCAAGCAAATGAAGGATGCACGTACAATCGAAATTCCATGGCCGCCGGAGCAAGTGTTTCCAGTGAAAACGATGTTGCTGCCCTTGTTGATGGCGAGGCAGTCGTCTTGGTTCATCACGACGCTAGCGAAGAACGTCACCAAGAGATCTACCCGATACGTGGCGTGCAGATCCATACCTGTTCTCAATGGTCAGATCAGTGGTACTGACGTCGAAACCGTCTGTGTTATGACCGGCGGCCAGGCCATTGCTGGCAGAGTTGGGCTCATCTCCGGCAGCTGCGGAACGAATAAGGCGTGCCCCACCAAGGAGCGATATGTGTACGCACAGTCGTCTACCGTGATTTTGGATATGACGAGGGGACCTGGATTGGACACACTGAATGCACGCTCAGGTGTGTTCAAGACTTTGAGGTTCTAAAGAACCAGTCAGGGGTCTAGCAGAACATGCGCTCGAGAAGGCGTACAGTAAACGTTCCTGAGGTTTTTATTCTGTCATGTATCCGATTAAAACGCGGACGGCTTTGAGACGGTATTGTTCACTTACTTCATCATAGGAGCGGGTTTAGTAACTCCTCCGTTTCCACCTAGACCATCCTGTCATATTACTACGAGTTAGAACTGGGGGAGTGCGTCGTTTGGGTCTCATACCCAGTAGAAGGGGCCGTTTCCGTCAAACGTAAAGCCGTTGCCGTTGACTGCGTATCATATCAAGATAAATTTGGAAAGCCCGGCAATTGGACGGAAGACGTACATGTAACGCTGTCTCCACTGTAGTAGACGTGTTATTTTAAGGGGAAATTACCAATATTATCGAATGTTACTTACCTGATTTGGAAGAGAGGGCCGTCCCAGTTCTTTTCGCCAAACGTCACATCACCGACTATATGAAGGGGGTCAGCCAAGCGAACCTCGCAAAGAACGCGTTGTGAAGGTCAGCTACTCACGAACGTTGACCGTGGTTCCTGTGAGAAGCTCCAAGTTGAAAGTCTCGCCGGCGGGGACGGTGAACGAGTTGATGTTCACGGTTGTGCACTCCACGGCATCGGCGACGTCGTCAAGCGAAGAGATTGTACCCGTGCAGGCCTGTGCGCGAGGTGCTGCAAAAACGCGTGGGAGGGTGATCGAGAGCAGAACGAGGGCGAGCGAGAGAGCCATTGGTCGTGTCGAAGACCTGGGTATTGGTGAGTTGGAAGGGGGTGGTACCTTGGAAATCTGGGACGGCGCACCACGGCTTTTATACACATCGACTCCATACGCTCATGGTGCAGAGCGACCACTGGGTGTCTCGCATGGCTCGCAGCTGTTCCCTGCAATATTCTGGCAGAGCACGCGACGTCTATTAATAGCGCGGGAGCGATCCCCCAAATGACGGCTTTGTGAATGCTCGCGTCGAGTTCTGTATAGTCGTAGCATCAGTGCGGGCCTGAAGGTCGTGTTAATGAAAGGCTCACCCGCGTGACATTGCATTCTAATTTTAAATAAGCTATGATAATTAAGCATTCGGTACATTGTAGCTCGAATGTGACCGTGATCCGCGGCCCGCGTTGGTGTGATTGTTCCGAGCCTGTGCGAGTACGCGGGTAAGAAGAGGCGCCAATATTCAATGCGAGTGGGGTGCGAACCTCTGCAGACAGGAGAGATCAGTCAGGTGTGTAGTATGGTCATGTCACTGGGCACCTACCACGCTAAAATCTCTCGACGCTATTGGGGCACCGGGTACTAGCCACATCGAGGACGAGTTCTTCGGACATTAGCGGATGCAGAACGGGCCGGCGGAGAGCACGGTGTCGTTGGATATCACCGAGAAATAAGGTTGCAATGTCACTGCGGGTGCGAGTGTACGCACGTCGGATGTGACGGGATCATAGTGTACGCGACGACGCTGTCACTGGCAACAGAGCCCGGCTTGCCTTCTCAATGGTTTCTATGTAGCGGGGATTATTGATGCACTTACCGGAGTGGAGATAGAGACGTTGCTCTATCCTTTTAGCCACTGAGAGAGCAAGTGTCTTCACATGAGCCTTGGAGCTCTGCTTTTCCGCCGGACCGTCACGGCTAGTGTTCGGCTGCAATAGCTTAGTGCTAGTGGTGAAATGACCTTATAAGGAAAGGTCATGTGTAGCATCATCGGGCGAACTATCCCAACTTACACAGAGATGTCCCAGCATCACAGTTATACGAATATTCGGCGCGAGCCGGCAAAGTCGAGCTTCGTGGTCTATGCAGCTGTTGAGGGGACGTGCGTACCATCAGTGTACAATGAAGTCTGAGAACCATACAGCAAGAGGTCCTTGCTATGTGACGATTAGTGATTGGTGACGATGGTATATATGACGAAAGGAGAGTTGTAAAATAGCGTGAACGCGATCAATGCTCTGTTTGGTGCTATTTGGCACCAAAGTCGTCGCATGCCAAATCAAGAACGAACCCTTTCGTATCTCCTTTGTCGCCGCCGGAAGTAAAAATTTCTAATTGTGAGTCGCTATGTCCTCAATCTGCACTGAAACTATGGCATATAACAGTACCTCCCAAAACGATTTGACCATGTTAGCCACACGCGTCGGAACACGCACCGCTACTGTGCACAACCGCGTGACGGCGTCTCGTAAGTGGCGTAGATTATGCCGGAAGTGAGACGTTCTGAACAGCATACTGTACAGTCTGGATGGTACACGGAGCGGTGCTGCTGCGAGCGAGCAGCTGCCGCGGAGCTTTTCGGCAGTATTCTAGATTTTGTGCTCGACACGTCGCATCGCTGCTACAGCATATCTGAGGACGCACAGCGCTGTCCCTCCGGCCAAGACACCAGGTGCAATTCATTCCTTCGTCATCTGCGTCAATTCTCTCTGGTGTGGCGATTTTGGGCCTATCGTGTCCGCCGCCACACGTTCCACTTTGTCATATTGCGATCGCGCAAGCAGGCAGCGCGTTTCCTCGAGCTTCTGTCATCTGTAGCTCTTCCCAAAGATCTCCGGATGGGAGACTTGATCAAGCACATACGTATCATCCAGAATCTTCAAACACTTCCATGGTTCCACCTCATAACGAACTTCATACCAAAAACTACACACCTCAGCCGATATCACACCCTCGAAGTCACCTTCGACATTTCTCCCAATGACGCGGATGCAGTAGCCCTTCGCATGATCCACCCACGAATGCGCTCGGTCTATCAAAATCTACCGCTATCCCTCCCTCATTCACGTTGCCCGGTGCGGCTATCCAATTCTGCTTCAGCTCGCCGTCGTTGGGCTGTTTCTCCGACATTATATATATCACTAAGCACATCTATCTCTAGATGGTCTCGTTCGCAGCATTATACCTCTATAAAATTGCTTGACCATGTCGACATTGACCCTGCCGCATACCTCCCCACCCGAGGGCCGTCATTCCGGATAGAAGGCAGCTATTCGCTCTGGATCTACCGCTGCACCGCATTCTAGCCGTTCCTTTGGCTATGCACCACGCGGCGACTCCTCCGGCCAGGGCCGGCTTGGTGATCGGGGGGTATCCGATTTTCACCGTCCCGCTTGAGCTGCAGAAGCTGGCCGCGCTGGTCATGCACATCATCGATGAACCAGGCTGGGACGACGACACCTGCATCCAGGCGCCCGATGGACACTGCAATTTTGAGATCGTACAGCTCACGACGGTAGGGACAGCAAGCTGCCTTTGGCCGCGACTGAGCTGTGCTGACGCCACGTTACAGGGAGCCAGGAGCGCCCGGCTCACCATCATGAAGGGGGTCGGGAACGCGCAGGTCGAGGCGCACGTCTCGGGAGGCCACATCATCGCGCTCCGTCTGCGCCCCTGCCGATGCAACTATCCCCAGGCCACGGAACTCCCGGGGACCGGCGCGCTGCGGCACGGGTACTGGAGTGCCGTGGACACGCTCGCGGCGGACATCTCGCAGGCGGCCCTGTCGTCACAGTCGATGTCAACACGCGCCTGGGCGACCGTTCGGGATTGGTCGAAGCCCGGGCGATGCCCCGTCTGCGCAGGCAGCGGAGGCCGTACCACATGAGGGGCCCACCCTACTCGCCAACCTCAGGCTCCCTAGACTCGGTCCCGCAGTCATCGCCACGAACTCACACCTCCGCTGTCTACATTGCAGCCAGTCGGGCGTCCCCATGCACGCGATGAACGACATTCCATGCCTCAACACTCGGCCGGCGATGAACGTGGCGCCGACGCGTCGAATCACGTCCCGAGCCTGCAGCCCTTGTCTGGTGGGGATGCCTGCATGACATCGTGCATCAGAAGCGCGTCAGCGGACATCCACTCGAGCGCACAACCGTCGCGCATCTCGTGCTCGTCCCGTAGCCAGGCAAATACAGCTATCCGCGCGTTCATACGTGCCCCGGCGCTGTCACCCTTGTCTCGACAAGAGCTGCGTCCCATGTAAATGGGCATCCTGGAGCGTGGGCTATACGAGAGGGCGTGCAGGTGCGTCTATCCCGACCTCGCGCTACGATGGTTTACCTAGCAGCTCTCATCTCTCCAGCGAGCCAGCTTAACCCCAATGCTGCGCCGAGACCTCGAGAACCTCCATTTCCTTGTCGTCATTACCGTTCGTGCCATTGAGAACGATTTAGTTGAAGCGGTCCCGCTCCCCATGCGTTAAGACAAACACCGACACGAAAACATCATCGGATATTGACTCCGCCGCGGATACTAGCCGAATGAAGGACATATCGCACGTCAGTCGGTCATGTCACGCAATTCTTTGTGATGAGCTAATCGTGTCTCAGGAATTGTGTCGACCTGTGAGTGTTCCCCGATTATCCATCGAGTTGTTCTACGATTTTCAAGAAGCCGTAAATATTGTTGTATAAACTGCAGGCTACTAGGCAAATTACATAGATCTCGTACTGGCACGGATATATGAAACCCATCCGAATCGTCTCTCTTAGCTGTCTATATACTACTGCAGACTAGAGAGGTCCTGGAGACAGCGCTGTTTGAGATGGTCACGAAGATCTGTTTCCCCTGGATGCAACGACACTTCTGCAATAGAGACGTCCAAAATACCCTTTCTATGTGTGTGCGGCATCTGTGTCTTGATGCCCTCCGGCAGTGCATTCTGGATTGAAACACTGATTTCTTCTTTCCAGTCGATGGCAATAAAGACACGAAATTGGAGGAGCTCTGTCGGGGTAAGCATATTTACCAACTCGTCGATAAAGGTGAGCTCGAAGTTCCACATCCTCAGTAATTCACTTTCGTCTTGCAAACGTAGGGAATTTGTTCTGGGGTCCTTATACCCATTCTCCACTGATATACCATTATAGAGCCCAATATACCGGAGCTGATTGGACTGAGATAGATGTACCATGACGTGGTGCCCATGAGCGTGAAATATCATGCATCGTTCCTCTAGGAAATTCGCACAAAAACTCTCAGTCTTTGCGCATCCAATACACTGTTGTGCCTCATACCTTGACGTTTTGCGTGTACATACTTCACCTGATAGTCCAGCCTGCATATATCAAAAGTAGCTCGCTGTGCCAATTAGATGACGGCATACCGTAAGTTGTAGCTGAGGCACGTTGAGCATTCGCATTTGTTGAATATGCAATCGAGCATGCTCGAAAGTATGTCTATGGTTCTTGGTGCCAAGCGCAGTATTTTAGCAATAGCCGGGGAAGAGCGGGCTACTTTTGTAAACTCCGACGGTCGAAGTCCTTCAGCAAAAACCAGCCATCCAATCGGAAGGGGAGCATAGTCTCTGTGCGTTTCAGAAAACAAGAGGGCAATCTCGGCACCTATGAGCTGACATGCGCCTGAGCGCATATATCTCTGTAGCGTGCTCTCTGCCTCTCTGCTCTCGCATCGCAGCTTTAGGTGAGTGTAGTAATCAGCACGTATTGATGATATGAACGAAACAGCACGTTCGATGGTGCACAGAGGGCTCGATAGAGAGCGATCATGGTTCAACCACAAGTATGATACCCGTGCGGGTGGTAAGGAGCGAGGAAGACCACTGTGAATAGTTCTCGGAAGCTGTGGATTCTTCCCGGGTAAAATATAATCGACGTTAAGCTCGTCAAGAGAAGGAAATTGATGTCTGGGGAGAAGCGAAATTATATTGTGAATCCAAGGGCACGTATCTTGCTTCAAGGTTTGGTTGAGGTGGATTTCCTTGACGTATGACCTAATTGAAAGCTCATCCTGCCAAACTGTAGACCTGCATAGAAGAATGAATTCTCGGGCTCGATCATGGGAAGATATGAAAACTGCTTCAAAGGTCTTGGGGCGCAGCCGGAGAGCCCACGCCCTGCTAACCAGCGATGCCTGACAAAGATCATGGAGCTCGCCCGGATCACGTTTCCACACCACATTGTGGCAAGTTGTCTCGTATAAAGCGGCGCATATTTGATCAATTGTCTCCATAGGAAGTTGATCGACCAATTTGTACTCGTCCATCAGATGTGGGTCCATCGGATGACCTCTCTGAATATAGTGAGAAAGCTGTTGAGCTCAAACAGCAAACATCCGACCTACCCTCCATGGATATAACTCCCGAACCATTTCCCAGATATTTTGCAGTTATACGCAAGACTGGAGCGTTCACGGTCACAGCCTAATAGTGGAAGAAAGAAAAACACACAAAAAGTGACTGATACGTCGATGCAAAAGAGTGACGCAGGGCATCTGCTCAGAGGATGAGTACTTATAGTACTGCAATCGTTAGCAATACATACGTGTACCAGGTAGTATTCGGTATACTGGTTCCAAATACCCTGGAATAAATGAATCAACTTCGCATCGCGCCTACTACACTCGGCCGTCTTCGCAGTGTCCAAGTATCCAGATCGCTTATTTTGATGAGCAGCTCGCGTACAAGATACACGTCCTAGTATGTTCTGGAGCTCACAGCAGGCACAACGGCGTCTCTACAACTACCTTGCCGCGAGGCGCGTAATACCATTTGGAGGCTGGTGTATTTGACAGAACGGACATCATAGGACACATGTATTCCAGAGTCCAAAGCCACGCGTATGTGGGATGTTCTAATCGATTACCGCGCGAGGCTCCTTGGTTCAGCGACTGACACAGCCCCCAAGTACAACAACACCTACACTATTCTGCGACGATCACGGTATAAGCGTTTTTTTCGAGTGCGAGGAAGTAATAGACATACGCGCAGGGGACCCGTGGGTGGATTGTCGGCACCGACTCGTTCGCAGCTGGACTGGGATAAAAGGACACCAGAAGGGGGTGCACTCGTGTGAGTTGGTTGAGTTCCACGGAACTATTACCGGCGTGCAAGGAGATGACATCAGGCGACGGGTTAGGGGCGTTGTATGTGGACTGTTTCGGAGGGCCATACGAAGCGCAGATGTACGCGCAGTCCATGCACCGCGCTGAGCAACTATGATTCGCAGAGTGCATTGAGCCAGCCGACAGCGCTGAGGAGAACTAAGCCTACCTGTCAATCGAGCAGTGTGCGGTGGCAACATTCACGGGGCAGGCTGTAGTTCAGCGTCTACCTTTGCGCCCAGACGTATCAGATCTTTACTGCACACCACAACCTGAGAAGAAGGTTAGCAGTGGAGTAGAAAGTTTTTGTTGGCTCACGATCACCTTCAAGCACCCACTGGCCTGGAGGTGTACCAGCTGCAGCCTCAGCGCGCTTTCCAATGGGCAGTCCTCAGAGTCGTCGTACATTTCTTGACAACCGATGTCGATGCGACAGCGGGTCATGCTCGACAAGTCCATCTCCGCGAGAGTTCGATCCAGCAACGCAAAATTGAAGTTTAGATCCTTGAAGAATGTAGAGATATCGCTAGGAAAGCTTATATGTTGAGCAGAGTATAGGGAGTCGACGTCTCCGAGGTCGAAGCCAAGGTCCCGTAGCTTTCCAAATGGTGTCAGTGTTGCGTTCAGTGTATGCCCACGTAGTGCAAGCTGAAGCGTGTGGTCTGCGCGTGAACGGTCAGCCCAGAGGCGGACTGGAAAGCGGAGGGTCTTACCCGTTGCGATAGAATCCCGCAGAACACTAGGCTCTGGCGAGCACACCCAATGGATTGTCACCTCACGCGACACGCCGGCATGCTCCTTCCCCGTACCGCTGTGTGTGCACAGAGCACAACGACACTCGCTCCATAGGATCTTGACCAGCTCGACGAGCTTTGAGATATCCGTCCGCGATGCGTGGACGATCCGTGTCGGCATGTGTCCGCTTGCATCACGAACGAGACGCGGCGCTCGGGCGGTAGTGAGCAGCCACACGAGCAGCCACATGGGATTTTGTACGTTGAGGCCAGAGTCGGAGCAGTTGGGTTCGGAACTGCTTTTGTAGTTCACGTAAAGATGTCTGAGTGGCATTCTTGTCGGACGCAACTGTTTCTGTGGCCGCTCTGCCGCATATATTGAGTCATGCCAGCTCGGCGACTGGATCTCAAGCGTGTTGAGGGAAGTAGACGAAACGAGGGATACAAGATCGTCGAATGTCGAGAAGAAGGGCTTATGGAGAACTAGATGGTTCAGTGCTGCAGGTGGAAGCGTGCGGGGAAGATGATGATGAACGGTATTGGGAAACGGTGTGTTGTCGTTCGAACGTGCGTCAGGTATGGATAGTATCAACTTCACATTGCCTCTAAGCTTGGGAAATCTTGAGGAATGATGTGTGACATTGTGGGTCCAGCTGTAGTGGTGGACATTTTGGAACAGAATGAGGGTGTCGATATATGCCGAAATACGAAAGCCTTCAGGCCAAAGGTCGCACTGTGCGTGATCCATGAGCTGACGAGCATCGTCGTGGGATCGAATCTCCAGTTCCTTGAAGAGATTCCTGCGGAGAGCCTTGGCCCACATCCAGCACACCAACGAGCACGAGCCGAGCTCGCGTTTCGTGACCTTCAAAGG
This sequence comes from Phlebiopsis gigantea 11061_1 CR5-6, assembly GCA_000832265.1. Classification (NCBI taxonomy): domain Eukaryota; kingdom Fungi; phylum Basidiomycota; class Agaricomycetes; order Polyporales; family Phanerochaetaceae; genus Phlebiopsis; species Phlebiopsis gigantea. Next base: position 122,376 of record KN840491.1, read on the forward strand.
TATACGGGGAGAGTAGCGCGCTCTCTCGTCTTGGAAAATGGCACAGTCGCCTCCGGATAGGAAGTGGGTGAAGCGTTCGAACAGCTCTGGCGGGATGGTTGATCCCAGCGACGTGTTTCTAGCCGATGACATCCTTTCCTGACATAATATAAGCCCAACGAAGGCTATCCGTGCAGCGCAGGCGACGTACCATGAAGGATATGTCTCACAACCCTTCCCAAACCCGTAATAGTATGCTCCGCAACTCAAGACAGCCGGTTCGATCCTTCCTGTTCAATAACACCGCTAAGAGCTGGATACGATCAGAGGTAATACACAAGTGGCAGAAAGCCAGCTTACGTGGGATGTGAGGTGAGGAATAGCGACATGATCCTTCGAGCTTCGAGTGAGCTTTATCATATCGCCGTCCGCTGCGCTATTCGGGGCAGCGTCGCTCCTCAGTGCCCCGCTTCCATGCACGAGTAAGTTCACAGATACGTACACGTGTCGGTCAGCTGCCGTAATTGAGATGTTTGAGTTAGGAAACAGGATGGGGGAAACTTACGAGGCCATCGAATCTCTCCTGATCGCCTCCTCGAGAAACGCATATCAGGACGCAAATGCGTTGGTCATCCCGATACTACTGCAGTTTCTTGCTCAGGGCTGTGAGGTAGCCGGTGGATGGGGGTGGTCAACAGCGTGTGCGCTGCTTCCCAGGACAAGGTTCCAAAACTTTGTCCTACGGCGGCTCCGAGTTCGCAGCATGCTTCGTGCGAAGCCAGGTGTTAAACTTACGGGGAAAGATATGGGCAGCTACAGCGCACTATCAGACGTGTCTTCGCAATTGTAGGAGCAATGCGTACCAGATGTAACCCCACAAAAGGTGTGGGTGTATGCGGTCACTCTAACAGAGTTGAATCTTTTCGATTTGGCCTTCATCCTAGAACCAGCAGTGGGAATTCAAGAGACTTAGCGGGAAGGCTCAATCAAGTACCTCAGATGAATATGGGCCCCTCAGGGCGTCGATCCGGTGACTGAGTTATTCACTTTCAAAGAAAGGGACCAGCTCAAGGACGAGGCGCCGATGAACGCCGAGCGGATGACTAAGCTGTCGTCTGCTTTTGGAAGGCGAGTAAGAACAGTCCTTAACACAGAGAAAAACAGGCAGAAAGTAGCTATGGCGGAGTGCTCTCTGTGGTCGAGCTTGGGGGCTACACCTCCTTATTGATTGATCATTCCATACGCTCACGTTAATCAGCAACGCACAGACCAATATTTACTTTAACGGCCAAATCAAACGAATTCTATCCAAGAGATACAAGAGATACACACTACCTATTGCTACATCTTTACCGATATCCGTCCCATCCAAAGCTTACATATCATCCTCCTCATCCTCGACCTCCCAATCGACGCTCTCGAGCGCTGCCTCGCCCTCGCTGTACAGCTGGTCGAGGCCCGTGAGCGTCTCGAGGAACTTGGGCTCGTTGAACGCGCGCAGGAGCACGTCGAAGCCCTGCGCCTCGTACGCGGCGAGCACCGCGTCGCTACAGCCCGTGCAGCGCGCGTACGCCGCGCCGCGGATCGGCACCGTCCGGAACTCAGCGAGGTACCCCCGCAGCTGGTGCGGCACGAGCCCGAGCACCGAGCCCGACGCGTGCGGGTCGGCGTGCGGGGCGTCTTTCGTGGGGAGCGGTGGGGGAGGCGCATTCACCCTGCGGCGCGGGTCAGCGAGATGGCGGGTGGGTGAGGGGAGGACGTACCCGAGGGGGTGCTGCAGCACCGAGGCGAGGAGCTCCACGGCCGTTGAAGACGCGAGCGAGGCGAGGCCCGGGCGGGTAACCGTGCACATTTGGTCGAGTGTGCGATCCGTCAGGGACTGCGTGTGTTGTCAGAGACGCCCGCGAGGAGAAGTAGTGGGGCGTACGTCGGCGGGCGCGACTATGTCGTTGCAGTAGTAGCAGCCGAGCCGCTCGCCCTGCGCGAGCGAGCTGCGCACACCGTGGCGCATGACCAGGAAGGTGTCGAACCCGAGCGCAGCGTTCATCACGATCTACGCCATAATGAGTCACGTCCTGCGTATAGCCAAAGAGCGGGACTGTACCTTGCCCTTCGCAGCACCGAGGACCGTCGGCAGCCATCGACTTTCGCGCGAGTCCATGAGCAAAAACACCGCATCGTGCTCGTCAAAAAGCTTCTCCAGCGTTGCGACGTCTTTTCTCGTTTGCTCCACGAGCGCAGGGGGTATCGGGTGGCCGGGCATGGGTATATTGAGACTGTGTCCGGTCGCATTCTACACGATGCATATGAATATCATTCGCGAAAGAGCAAGAAAAGGAACATACCACACCGGGAAAGATCTTCTTCAAGTTCTCTGCAGCGCACGCCGCCTTCGGCTTTCCCCCGTTCAAACAGTCCTCAAATTGAAAGAGCGGCTGGCGCACAGGGTTCGAGAAGGACACGCGCGCGCTGTCGACGAATGTGATGGTTCGCACGCCCCAGGCCTACCGCATACGTCAGTTGCTGGGAAAGGGAGCAGGCAGGAAGGGAACGGACCATGAGCGTGCGAGCGACATAGCAGCCCAGCGTGCCCGCGCCGAGGAGGAGACAGCGCGTGTTCGCGACCTTGTCGAGGTCGAGCTCGGGCAGGATGCGCCAGCGCATGAGTTTCAAGTTGAGATCGACTGCCTGGTCTGCGAGGCTAACAAACGGCCCACGTCAGCGTTGCGTATACCCAGGATAGAGTGAGTGCCCTATACCGGACGGGGTCCATCATCGGCGCGAGGTCTGCGAGACGGGGGCCCAGTTTCCCCTGGACGTTCTTCTCCCATCCAACCGCACTCGGTTTCTCTCCAGTCCCTACGGGTGTATGCGTGTCAGTATGGGTAGACCATTATATGTGTGACATCCTAACCTTGGACGTTTGCGACACCCTTGACGACACCAAACCGACTCTTCCAGTGACCGTCGTGCGGAACCTTGTCATCGCGCCAGCAGAGAACACGCACGCCGTCCGCGACGAGCGACGGGTGGCGGTGAGCCAAGAAGGCGAGGAGGTTGCGGAGCGGCCACCCGGGGTTCGAGGGTTGCGCAGAGGGGTCGACGAAGGCTATTGTCCTCTGAGAGACACATGAGCATGCAATAAGGAGAGGGAACGTGGCTGACGCACATGTTCTGCAGGCACGCCATCGAAGAACTTTACGAAATCGGCTACAGGCGCGACTTTGGGCTCGGAGCCGTCTGTACGGACGAGAAAGAACGGGGGGAGGTTGGAGTGTATCGACGTACGTACGGAGACAAGCTATGCGCCTCTTGAGATCAAGTCGCGGCAAGTGTAAAGGATAGCTCACAGTCTTGTCTCCCAGCACCTGCGACGCGCTTTGCCACTCGCCGTCGATCTCCCAGGCGGGCTTCGCGACGAAAGCGGGAAAGGCAAACCAGTAAAAGTACTTGTACTTTTTCAGGTCCGCAAAGGTGATCAGGAGAAAGCGGGTGAGCTTGTCAGTCGAACCGTCCTGGATGCTCTTCCACAGCTAGGGATAGCTCGTGATGAGCCTGGACTGGACTCCGGGCGGGTACAAGGCTCACCTCGTCAGAGAACTCGTTGAACAGGGCAGTCTTGTCTGCAGCCTTGAATTCTTCTATGGTGTTGTAATTCTTGACGATACCGTGTGCGGGGACCGCGTATGGGGGTATGCTGCGCAGGATGACCAAGGTATCCTGCTCGACAAAGACCGATCTACGCACTGTGGCGTTTCGCTGAAGGCATCGCCGGCAAGCGTGAGGTTGCAACCGAGGGCAATCTCCTTGCCTGTCTCCCTGTCGACGATGGTGCGCCCGGAGGTGTATGTCGCGGTGAGGGGAACATGGTCGTCGGCAAGCTTGAGCACATCGATCTTGAGGTTTGTGAGCGCGTGCCAGAACGCGGGCTCGACGAGGGACGCGAACGGCTGGAACTGTATGATCGTCATCGTAGAGGTCGTGGCAGTCGTCAGAGATGTTGTGGTAGAGTGCCAAGGCTGGTCGCGACAATTGCTTCCGCAGCGCACCAAACCACAAGGGAGATGTCACGTGACGCATGCCCGACTCGAGCGGGTTCGCCGCTGCGCTCAGTCTGCACGCACTCAGCGATGCCTCTCGAAAAGCCATACGTCCCACTGCGCTTGTTCGACTATCAGCAGCCGGCCGAGCTCGTCACCGTCATGCGCGACGCTCTCCTCGGTATGCCCCGCCCCAGTCGCCGTCGCGGCCTGCACTGACCCTGCCCCAAGCCCACAAGAGATACTACGACGCCGGCGTTCTGCACGGCAAAATCTGCCCGCAAGCCATCATGCGCGTCCCCGACGAGTCCGCTGTGGTCGGTGTCCGCGGCATTCTGCTCGATCTCGACGGTTCGCTGGGCTCGCGCTCCGCGGGCACGCCAGACCCGAAAGCTGCACCAGGCGTGTGAGGGCAGAGAGAGTGCCGCGTGATCCTTGCGAGTCCATGTGCAGTAGTCCAGTCGTAGGCAGTAGTACTCTTGGATCACACACACACGCCCGGCTTGATCTTGATATCGTCCAACGTTCTCGGTACCCCGCAATGCCTATCGAGAAGCCCTACGTTCCGCTACCTCTGCAGGATTATGAGCACCCGCTCGAGCTCGCACTCGCCATCCGCGATGCTCTCATCGGTGCGCCCGCCGCCCGCCCAGTCGCGATCGTGGCGGCCTACACTGACACTGCTCCAAGCCCACAAAAAGTACTATGAAGCCGGCGTCGTGCACGGCAACATCTGCCCGCAGGTCATCATGCGCGTGCCCGACGAGTCCAAACATTGCGACGTCAGGGGAATCCTGCTCGACCTCGACGACCCGCGCCGCTCACAGTAGAAGCCTGCACCGAGCGAGTGAGAGCTGAAGCGGAAGGAGTGCGTTTCGCGAGTCGAAGTACAGAAACCGCGCTCGGTGCCAGCGGCCTACTTGTACCCTACAAGTGCTTCTCACGGCTATAGCGAACGTCGCGGATGGCTCCCTCGACTTGACCTTGACATCGTACAGCGGTGAGGCGCATACCAGTCACCGGGGCCCTGTTGGTGCCAATTCTGCGCCACCCCGACGAGTGCGTGCTACGATGGCTAAGATTAGCCCATCGTATGCAGGATATCCAGAAGTATCTGTCCACACTCGCAAAGATCGCGCATGGCACACTACTTGGCGCGGCGACCCAGCGTACAATCGGTCTGCGTCAGAGGCAGTCTGAACAGATACTTGCTCAAGACTCACGACTGAGTTCTAGTCGTCTTGCGTCGATAAATCGAGTAGACCGTTCACGCAGACGCTCGTCAGATAACAGCTTCTGCATCATCATTCACAACAGCTTCAACTCGGAGCGTCCTCGCATACACACGGATGTTTTCACAATCTTTTTGTGTGCGCAAGAGGTGTAGTGGGTACAAGGCGGTAGCAGGGGCTGCGCGGGCCCCGCAGCCCGTGAGCGTGATGGTGCAGCAGATGCAGGTAGACGAAAACACAGCGAAGAAACGACACAAAAAGATCCGCGAAGTTTAGTCGAAGAGACCGAAGCCCTGCAAGGAGTGTCAGCTGCCGTCTGGAACCAGCACCGCGCAGGAGACGCACCATATCGTCGTCCGACTCCTCCTTCTCTTCCTCCTTCTTCTCTTCTGCTACTGGTGCGTCGGTAGCGGCAGCGGCACCGCCGGCAGCTGCGGGCGCGCCCGCGGCGGGGCCAGCACCACCGGCACCGACGTTCGACAGGAGGTCCTTCACGTTCTTGCCCTCGAGAGCCTTCGCGAGGAGGGTAGCCCAGATGGGCTCGATTTCAGCACCGGCAGCAGTGGTCAAAGCGACGATCTTGTCCGCCTGGATGCGCGCATTCGCCTATGTCAGCAACCCGGGCGGCGCAGGGCGGGAGCGCAAGCTACGCACGGTGATTTCGACGCCGTCATCGGCGAGGATGAGCGCGGCGTAGGTGGCGGCGAGTTCAGAGGAGGCCTGTGCGCGCAAAAGTCATCAGTACCTGCCCATGTCATCCGAGCGGTCCCAACCGCATCCATCCTCCACCCGAGCAAAATCTCCCTCTCCAGCAGCCAGAATCGCTCGAGACGGCGCGAAGGGACGATCTCTCACCATTTGGAATCGTCGGGGGTGCGGAAAGCGAGGCGGACGGTGTTCTTGCGGACGGGCTGGCGGTCGGTGGACAGTCGATTCAGAGCGTCGGGGCCGCCCGAGGGGCCACGTGGAATTGGCGCGCAAGCCTGCACCAGAGGCCGCGCTTTGCGCTCGGCCACGACCAGTGTAAACCCTCCTGGACTGGATTTACACCGTACCATGAGCGAGACATCCCCCTGGTCTTCGTGTACGTCGCGTTCTCGCTGAACACAGTGCTCCTGAGACAAAAGACTGTGCGCGCCTTGAGTCCTGCTGAAGCGGCCTGGCACATATTTGGTGTACGCTCGACCGAAGTCTGTCACAGAGGTCGCTGCTGCGGTCTTGCGAGTATCAAACGCTCTGCCAGGGCTGCTCCCCCGGCGACTCGCCGCGTCCTCTACATTCAAGATATGTCCTGTATTGCCTCATGCTATAGTGGTGGGACCCGCGCATGCATGTTGGGCCTGGCGACGGACGTCAGCTCTACGCTACAAGACCCTGCAGTCGACCCGTAGCAACGTCGCCTGACACTTTGCCCCGGTGCCGACTGCCTAACGCGACCGACCGTCCAACGCTCGGTCCCACGCGCATTCATCTGGCCCAAGCGTCCCGGTCTAGAAGACGTTCAGCCCTGCGCTTGTCTTACGACCATGATGCCTCTGTCCACCTCGAAGCCCTGGTGGACGAATAGACATATGTACATGACCTCTGTTGTCGATGCCCAGTCAAGATGGAGCACCCTGTGGCTGTCTGCGACTTCGAAGAGACGATGCTCAGCCCTAGGCGCGGTCCGAGCACAACCGTGTTGCCGACGCCATGACCACAACGGCAGAGCATAAAGCGCGGGAGGATGGGGGACGTGGGCCAGTGTACCCACTTAGCCGGTAAGAGCTTTCCCGTATAGTTACGTCGCTTTACTGACATGCCATCAAGGCCTAAGTCAACTCCGTCATGTTCAAGGCCGCCGCTCTTCGAGTCAGCGTTCTCGTCGGACTCCTGCTAACAGCGCAAGCCTCGCCCATTGCAGCAGATATCCCTACCGTGGAGCGGACGTATAAGATCGGTCGGGACGGAGCTCCCTCGATTCCCTCGACCACTGCAGTAAAAATGACGCGCCAAAATCTTGAGGTTCGCCGCCCATCTCCATTGTTGAAAATCACCAACTCACTCGCGCATCACTAGCAAAAGCGGGTCGGTGGCGTGTACGCCTGCGAAGACACGCATTGGAGCGGCAGCTGCGACCACGCAGAACTCGTATTCGGTCAGTGCAACAACCTACCGGATCGCTGGGACAAGGAGTGGTCGTCGTTTGGTCCGGACCAATGCACGAATTGCACCGCGTACTCGTGAGATCCTTGATCCTCTTCACGGGAGCTTAAAGCTGATACAGGAATGTAGCTCGCAGAACTGCCCTGAGAATACCGTGGGGGTATCTGTTTGGACTTTTGAGTACCCAGGAGACGATACAGGTGGGCTGGGCACGGACAATCCATGGGACAACCAGATTTCCAGTTTCTCGTGTTCATCATCTTGCTAGCCGTTTTTCTGAGCGGCACCAGGAGTGTCGCCATAACCGTTTAGATATGTATGCAACTTCTTTCCCCTTCCACACCACTTCACGTGAGAGAATCCATACAGTGCTACTGGGTAGGCTTGTGGCTGAGTTCAGGCTCTGCCAACGCCGATTATGGGAAGCTAAGGCTTCCGATACTAACAAGCACAAATAAAGGCTCAGTATTCTCGTCCACAACGCGAATTCGTGGGTCCGTCATCAGGCGCGTTGTTGAACGATTCGTGGTGAGTCTATTAAACACGCTCCCGGTACACAATTCTCAAGCTCACTTTAGTCACACAGACAGCTCGAGACGTATCATTGGTTTCTCTCTGGCATTCCGAAGGGACTGTTGTGCTTGTCAGCCCACGTCCACAAGTCCATGGACATTTTGAGACCGCAGCCCTCCGCTACTTGACGCGAGGAAGACCTGATGTAGGATTGTTGACTATACGAATATGAAAGTGGAAAGATATCCCCTCCTCTCGGCCCTATTGCGCATGTCTACAAAGTACAAAACCAAACGCTCAAGGGCACAAGTGTCGAAAGTCATTCAACCGACATGGCCCCAAAATCTAGCCTCACACGATTCTTTGGCAGATGCCCGCGTACAACGTGCAGCAGCGGCCAATCCAAACGCTCACCACCAAGGATCGAATCCTGTGTATGCCAATCGACCCGTACAGCGTGAACCCTGCTGCGGTCATTGCTCTCCTTCGCAAATGCGGGCACACCTCCCCCAGCACGCTCGCGCCGTTGTTTTACGCGCTGGCGCGCATATCCGACATGTTGGAAGAGGGCTCAACCTCGCGCCGCTTACACATAGCGACACTGGTCGGCTGGTCACAGGAGTGCACCGGATGCATGTCGAGACATGGAAAGTCGTCTCTGCTGTCGGGACAGGCGCGATTCCCTTGCATGATGCCACATGTGGCACGGCCAATACGGGCTGGGTCCACACGAACCGTGTGCCTTTCCTCACGCGAGCCGGGAAATGCCATATCGAGGCCCTGCGGATCTCCGCGCAAGAGTTCCAGAGACGATCCAAGGATAGGGTGGTGTGTGCACAGTGCTCCCAGCTTTTATTATCGCGCATTCAAGCGGCTCTGCAGGAGCAGGTGTGGGCGCAGATGCCAGTGGAGCAGAACTTCGAGTTGCGGCAGGGGTAAACGGCGTGGGTTTTGAAGAAGCCGTTCCTTGCATCAAGTTACATGAACGGGCATTAGGTAAGCTCCGTCAATCTCTTGAATCGATGTGGTTGACGAAGCTGGTTTCAGACAATGTCGGAAGCCTTAGACTTCACGTAGATGAAATAGCACTTACCTCGGTATGTAACTCCAGGATTCTTGGTGTCTCGTTGCGAAAATTTCACAATCACGGTTCTCTGCCCGCTGGGTTGAGCCACCGGATTCAAACGAAACAGAGGCGAACACGGGCCTTGACGACGTAAGTGTATCAATCCACAGCATTACTGATGCGTGACCGAACGCCGCAGCGAAACAGCATCTACCGAGCCTGTGTCCGTAGCTGCACAGCTCAACGATGCGGTAAGCATCACCAGCGCACAAATATGCGAACCGAGGCCGACCCGCTCGCTGTAGGATTCATGTCTTCCCAACGAAATTGTTCGAGCAAAGCCAATAGCAGGATGATAAGCATCGCCCGAGGTATAGAGACATCCAGCATGTCAAAGCATGTTAAGGAGAGCATTAAGGTGTCTTTAGACACTGCAACATATGTACAGGAAGATTAATACGGTAAATAGTAGCAGAGATGTAATACACTAATGCGAGCAATGCATATTAAATGACCAGGAGGAAGCTGAAATCCAGGGCGCCTTGGGTCGTACGGTGTATGCCAGAGTCCAGTCCGGGGTATGGTTTCCTTCCGTGTACATGATGTCGACGATCCGAACCTACAAATGAGCGCTGCCCGACACGGGCAGGTCCATCGAAAGCGTGAACTCGGCGCCCTCGCCGTCCTCCTCGTCTGAATACACATCGAACAGCTCCACCTTGGTGTGTGGGTCGAACGCGCTGGGGAGGTCGTCCGTCGACCGCGCCGCGCGTGCGTGGGTCCCCAGGACCGCCACAGGCTGGTGCGCACCGGGGTACGACGACGACGCACCCGGGCTGATGCTCGACGTGCGCGTGCGTGGGCGTACAGGTACCGAGCGGCGGGTCGGCTGGCGCGCGAGCGGTTTAAACTCCCAGCGACGCGACGATTCCTCGTCGGCGCAGAACGTGCGGTCCGCGATGTCGTCCTCGTCGTCCTCGTCGTCCTCCTCGCAAACGGGGAACAGCCGCATGATGTTGCTCTCTGCTGTCGTGACGACGAGCCCGCGTTTCTTGCCGCGCACGCCGACGGGGCCTTCCAGATCCTCCCGCAGGGCCCACAGGATCGATGCGGTGATGGGTCGGCACGTCGACAAGGGGCTCCTGCGCTCGGGCAGGCACAGACCAATGTACTTCCCTTCCGCACGGCCCAGCAGTGCGCGGTTACTCCAGGCGCGTCGCCGGCTGCGCGCTTCGAGCATGGCGAGCATTTGCTGTTCTTCCGCGCGCGTGGCGGCATGCTGCGCAGCGAGGCGCGTTAGTAGACTACGAAGACGGGCGCGTTCGGCGCGGAGCGCGTTGTATCCCGCGACCGGGAAATCCTCTCGTGGCGGCGGAGACGGAGTCAACGAAAGCGAGGGACGGAACGGCGGGGACGGTGAGCGTGGGACAAGCAGGGATGGCTGCTTCACCAGGCGCGGGCGGCGTAGCGGCCCATCGCTGTCGTCTTCGGTACCTCGTGTAGGCGCAAAGTACGACGCCTGCTCAGGCAGCGGCACGATGACCATCGCCTGGTCGAGCGACGTACCTTCGGACGGCGTGTGGACAGAGCTGCCGTCGCTTTCGGTCGTCACTGTGCTGGCAGTTTCGCCTTCTTCCGCGTCGCCAGTGCCGTGTATCGTTCCGAACGAGTCGTCGAAGTTGAATGGTGGCCGCTCGTCGGCGAGGGATTCGATGGGCGAGAGACCGAGACGGCGGCCGACGCTCCGCTGGCCCGCGAGGGCCCGCATCGCGCGTAGCTCGACGTCGACGCGCTGAATAAGGCTTCGTGCTACCCAGGCCACGTATCCGCCCTCGTTTGCGCTCCCGAAGAGCTCATCTATATCCGCATCGTCTTTGTCGTTGGCGTGGAGGGAGAGACGATATGTAGACGGACTGCAGGAGACACACTGAGCAGCAAGCGATGCTCTGCCGAGGCTTATGTTGCGCTGTCGGTTCGGAAGCAATCGGGCCGAAGGCGGCGCGTGCAGGGCGGGTAGGACATGTTGTCGGAAGACGTCGACAAGGGTTGCACGTGCGCGGCGGCGTAGGTCCGCGGCCGACATCATCTGCTCGGGCGATGGCAAAGCTAGCTGCGGAGCGACGACATGGGGTTCCGGATGGGATGGTGCGGCTATGAACGGTGACGGTGGTACCGGGGTGTATGCAGTGGGCGAGGGCGGGGGCGTGCGCCGAGAGGTGATTGACGAGCTGCCAAACGATGAGTAGGAGAAACCACACTAGCGGAGCAGGGCACACTCACGCGAACGCGACCAGCGACATGAGTAGTGACGGCTTCTTGCGGTGTCGCATCTTGCTCTTGGCATCCTTCCCTTTCTCCCCGCATCTCTCCTCGAGTTGCTCCCTCTCCTCCCGTCCTCCAGACGCGGCTGCCATCTCCTTCTCGCGCACCCTATCGCGCATCCGGCGCCCTTTCCCGCGCCGTGTCTCGACATACCCATCGACGCTGGCCCGACCGCCGACGCCAAACTCCTCCAAGCTGTGTCTCCGCTCTTCCTCTCTCTCAGATTTCCGCGGAACTTCGAACGAAGCACCTCGCGGGTAGCACTCGCCGTCCGCGACGAGCATGCGGGCGTGGTACGCATGTCGGGCCTCCCGCTCTCTTCTCTCGCGATCGGCCGCGGCGGCGCTGACTGCGACGTCTGCGAGGACGCTGCGCAAGGCAGGCGCACATTCGGGGAGCACCCAGTGGACGCGGCGGCCATCGACGTACGTTGCATCGACACGCACGTTGCCAGCGTCGTCCCCATCGGCAGACAGGTCAAAGACCACCTCGGAAAGCACTGCAGCGAGCCACGTTGCGCGGTCAAGAGCGTGCGGCGTCAGGCTACCGCCGCCGGCGGGGGGCGCGAGCGCGCCAGCCAGGCCAAGCCCTGCTGCGCCGGAGCCGTCGTCTGCGTCGAGTAGGCGTTCGTCAACGATGAGCCGCAGAGCGTGCGCGTAGGCGAGCGGAAGGGGCAGAGACGGCGGCGGTGCGGGGTAGGCGAGTGTGAAGAGCACGGTCGGGTGTGGAGCGGGTGGGAGGAGTTTGAGTTGCATGGTTGCAGAGCGATCGTGGAACCACGGGTAATGGTGAAACTGTGTCATGTCAGCGACGGCGTGGTGAATATAGGGACTCGACGCACTGATTAGTGATGATGTTGGTGGTAATGATTAGGGTTAATGTCGTGTATTAAACAGGATGTTGATTAACGGTCCCGGTCTCGTCAAAGGACAGTACGTGGTCTTCCGAAAAGTGAGTGGTGATTAGTCTTGAATTGATGGAGTCCGATAATGCGATGAGGCCAGCTTCGTAAAGACAACCGGCGGCAGTGGGCAGATAGGTTGTGGGATGGACGTCGCGACACGGCCGCAGGCTTGCTGCAATGACTGGTGTCGGCGAATCTAGCGAGGATAAGTCAGCTGCCCGCTCTGGCGAGGGACATTGCACAGTGTACGCGGGAAATGGCACTCACCTGTGGTCTGGCCGACACGCACAAGACTGGTCTCGAACCTGTACTCAAAACTATGTTAGCTCGGCGGCTCTCAAGACAAGGACAAGGGGACGATGATTCGCGCCGGCACGTGTAGAATGGACCCATGGACGCACACATGCATCCACGTCGGTCAGACGACAAAAAGCCACACGAGAGAGTAAAATGAAGCAACGAGGTAGACATAAAGGACACGAGGCGATACACACGTCAAACGGAGGCTCTGGGTTTGGCGGCAATCGGGTGGTGGAGATGTGTGCGCAGCGGTTAGCGAAAACGAAGGATGAGCGAGGTACTCTTTTTGTGGACAAGGGTGTGCGAGTGGTGTCTGGATGAAAAGCCAGCAGGGAGCCTGACAAGTCCCCAACTCTTGCGAAATAAGTATGAAGAAGTGGCATCCGCCTCCGGGCACGAGGCAGATCCAACCCGATGGAAGGAAGCGAAAGACCGCACGAGCAAGAACACGAGGACTGGAAAAGGAACGCGAACAAATACACCGCACTTGCCTGATGTGTATGTGCCCTGCTCGTCCCTCGCTTGCGACGTCGTCAACGACCGGCAAGCTTGCTGCACGGCTGGCCTGGAAGTGTCTGACAAGGGCCGGAATTAAAGAGAGTGTGTGTGTGGCAAGCGGCTGAGGGCACAATCGACAGAGAGGAGAGCGGCCGACGATGAGGGTGGTGGACGTCTGAGGGGACGACGACGGCCTGCCGCGCCGCCTGTACTGTTCTCGCTTCGTGCTGCCATCAATCTGGCCTGCCGCATCGGGCAAGGAGCGTCGTCTGGTTTGGTTCCGCGATGTAAGCCATTCTCGGCCAACCTTGAAATCATGTCAAAATACTTTTCGCGAGGCCATCCGTCTTTTGATCACGAGCAGCTGTCGCGCATATGCTGCGCGCAGAAACACCGGGCCTCTACCCGAGATCATCCTCGCCCGGCTACTTTACGACAGCCTCGACGGTATCTAGCATCGGCCCATCAGGGCCGACCTGATGGCGGCATTGATGGCGGCGCATCCCTCTCTCTCCTGACCGTCATGTCTCTCCCGGCGCCGTCGGCCACCGTCCCGCCGTTCGCAGCGGCACTCGCCGCGCTCGCCCAGCTCGTCCCTCCGCACCTCCTCCCGCCGCGCGTCGGCATCGTCTGCGGCTCCGGCCTCAGCACCCTCGCCGCGAGCCTCCAAGGCGTCGTCGAGGTCCCCTACGACCGCATCCCCGGCTTCGCCAAGAACACCGTGCAGGGCCACCGCAGTGCGCTCGCCTTCGGGCTCATCGGAGACGTCCCCGTCGTCGCCATGCTCGGACGTGTGCGTGCTGCGTCTCCTGCTCCTCTGTGTCCGCCTGACAACACCAGTTCCACCCGTACGAAGGCCACCCGCTTAGCGCCGTCGTGTACCCGATACGGCTTCTTGCCGCGCTCGGAGTGAAGGATCTCCTCAGTGCGTGCCCCGCCCTCCCGTTTCGTCTGCTCTTCTCACGCGCATATATAGTCACGAACGCCGCGGGAGGGCTCAATCCAGACTACGCCGTCGGCTCTAGTACATCTCCTTCCCCCCTTCTCTGTGCACTCGGCTCATCCAGCGACAGTCGTCCTCATCGCAGACCACCTCGCGCTACCGAACCTCGCGGGCCCGCTCAACGCGCTCTTCGGCCCAACACTATCGCCCGACTACCCCCGTTTCGTGCCGCTCAGCGATGCATACAGCAGGCGATTGCGCAAGGCGGTGTTGCGGTCCGCGTACGAGCTCGCGCAGGAGGGGGTGTTTGGGACTCGTCCCGGTGCGTGTCTCTTCCTATTTGCCCTCAACTCCGCCGCTAGTCTTTTCATGCCTCCTCGTCCTGCCCCGACCTTGCACATTATTTCCCCTCCCCTATTTCTCCCTCGTCAAGACTCATCCTGGCCATTCTCGCAGCCGACGCCACAGAACCATGGATCCCGTTGCACGAGGGCACGTACGCGTACGTGAGCGGCCCGACGTATGAGACCCCCGCCGAGGGCCGCTTCCTGCGCGCAGCCGGCGCGGACGTCGTGGGCATGAGCACGGTGCCTGAGGTCCTTGCCGCACGCGAGGCTGGCGTTTCCGTCGCGGTGCTTTCACTTGTCACAAATGCTGTTGTTGCTGGCTCAAAAGCAGACACTTTTGTATGTAGGGAGGTGGAGGATGAGATCCTTGGCCGTGTACAAGAAAAGAAGGCACAGGAGACAGTGTCGCATGAGGAGGTCCTCCAGGTTGGCCGGGAGAAAGCAGAAGTGATGCGTCAACTCATTGCTCGGACTGTGGCAAAGCTAGTCATGGAAGCAGAGACCCTGTAGTGGAGTTTGACCTGATGGTCAGGTGCATTGCTTTTGTAATTTACACATAGCAGGGATTGGTCTGTGACTGTACCAGATTTATGCTAAAAACATTGCAGACTCCAAAACAACAGAGCCACAATGGCACCTGTGGATGTGTAGAAATAACATCATATACAGTATATTCTGAAAATTCTTTGTGTCTGAGTCATCTATGTCCACTAATAAGAACATTTGTAGGCTGCCTTGTCCATCCAAATTGCCATGTCTTGGTGAGTTATATATAACTGTAGATATCTCTAATCTACCATCAAATTTATTTGTAGCATGTGGTGAAGTGTATACTGTGGATTACCACCAGCCTGAACACACAAGGATCTTGGACAGTGATTTTACACAACTTTGTAGTGTTGCCGTGGCTAAGGCTAAAGCCGGCTTAAAGCTGAAGTGCAGCCGGCAAAACCTGGAAAGACACTGAACCCTACAAAGCTGCTCAGGGGCTGTGGCCTGCTCTGCCTACTGATGGCTGCTGCACTCTATATATCTTATGAGTGACACTGAGGGGCTCAGTGTTGCATGTTTCTCCATGTTGCTGCTGTATCGCCTGTGTTTCTGGATGCGTAGCTGCAGTATTGCTTGTCTAAGAGATGTATTGCTCCTTTCCAAGATATAGCACCACCGTGTTGCTGCAATATTGCCTGCGTTGCTATATACTAGTACAAAGTCCATTTCCAATAGCATG
>KN840492.1:0-27012 GCA_000832265.1 Phlebiopsis gigantea 11061_1 CR5-6
CGAAGTGCTACGGGGCCACGCACGAGATCTACGGGCGCTACGGGCGCTACCCAGAAACGGCCCTACTACGGAGCCGGGCGGTGTTTCCTGATGTGGGACTCGGACGGCTTTGTTGTAGATGCATAAACAGCGTAAGCTGGGGGACTCTCGCGGCGCCAGTTCTCACATACCAGAAGCCGTCTGATGATTATTAGTTCCGTGTAGCATCTGCCGCTTTGAATGATTGGTGAAGTGTCTCGAGGATCCCTGACCTACTTGTTTGTCCTTGTTGTGCCAAAGGCATTGTGGCGTCGCTGCGTTGGGGCTGAGATTGGCGGGTGCGAACGTTATGCCACGTAGCACCTGAGATATCACACTGAATTCAAAGTGGAGATGTGTCACGGAACTCAAAATCTGACGGAAAGATGAGCTGTCAAATGCGTGCACTGGCAGGTGTCTGAATTATTCGTTGATTATTGGATACTTGGCACAGATTAGTACTTATTCGTATACAGATTTGTTCCGAGCTACCCGTGTTAACATGGTCTCGGTGCCGGTATCTCATCCCACATCATTACAAAGATAGCTAAACCTCTTCGCACGCTCGTAATTCATACTTGAGCGATTTCCAACATATGATCTGAGTTTTCTGTCGATTTGATTATCCTCGGACGAGACGTCCCCGCCGCGGCAACACCGTAGCCAAACAATCGACGACTTCACATACATCTCAGCACTTGAATAGTGCCGGTGGCGGCGGGTCTTACGACAGCCTAGCTACATCCCATCAGATCGATTTGAATCACCCCGTGGGCCTCTGTATAGCCCATTCACACGATGACACCCCGGACCGGACGACGTGTGGCCCCAGCAGACACCCAATTCGTCCGCCCGGGAGGAGCATCGCGCGAGTGCGAACCCCAGGAGCAGCAGCAGCCGTCACGCGGGCGCGGCGGTGCATGCGCGTACGGGTCGGCACGGACGAACGCCTCGACTTTCTCCTGCCAGGGCGCGCAGATGACATCGCCACCCGGTGTCCGAACGAGTCGCCGGGGATGCACAGGCTACCGAGGGTGACGCGCGACGTGGGAGGCAAATGCCCTCCCTTGCGCGGGGTTCGCGGGGCCAATACAGCTTGGAGCCATCCTTACGTCACTCGTCAAATTCAGTGTGAGTGGAGGGCGAACGCACCCGATGTACTGCGAGGTCATCAGCTTGCCTGCGGCGGGCTTGCGAAAGATATTAATAATAATGATTCATTTCGTGCGTCGTCGCGGGGACAAAGTAAGTACTGCGCGGGATGCGGGGTATACGTATTTGTGGGTAAACGTCCGCGTGGCGATTAGGGTACGAATATTTCTGCTACAAAACATGTACGATGCAAAGGGTTGCGAAAGAAGTGAGGGCACTGGATGGGCAGCGTAGTAATACATATACAGGGTACACACGAGAGCAGAGAGCACCTAGTTCAGAGCAGTGTGCAACGTTAGGTTCGTAAAGTGTGACATGCGCACGAACTGGTGTGGGATGCGGTACAACATTGGAGAGTATAAACAATTAGATGGGCTTGTAGGGTATGAGACTGTCAGGATGCATCGTACATCAGCCTTATGCCAGACTCCGCCACATGCCTGAAAAGGAGGATCAGTCCTGGCCCATACCACTGTGAACAAAGGCGGCCTACCAGCTCCAGGTATCTCACTGTGCTTCTGCAGAATGTTCAACGCAAGTTGCATCGACTTCCCCCCAACTTGGGTGTCATCCTCCGTGAAATTGGGCGGCTCGTCTTCCTCATCGTCGACGTCAAAGTCGAGCGCACCAGGGTCAACCATCCGCATCCGATCACGCTCAGCATACGACGCGCGGCGCATCGCCGCAGCGGACACCTTGTCCATGGTGGCGCCTTGTTTCGCCTGCCCGTTTACCCGGCGTGAACCCAGCGGACCGATGGGTATCGGCAGCGACTTGCCCAGTCCTGCATCGTCCGCCCAGTTGTCCGCTGAGAACCATAAAGTGAGATGAATGCATATGCAAGAAGCAGAAAAGGGCATACCCCTTGTTTCCTCGTCAGGGCCACTGGAATCCGTGGACTCGTCATAGTACGCCGATCCCTCAGCCGCCGAACTCTCATCTTCCTCCGGGATTGTCCTCGTCTGCGCCTTCTGCCGGTTCACGAACGTCCGCCAGGCGGCACCGTCCTTCTTCCACGCGCTCCTGTGACTCGGCATGCTCGCCGCGACCAGCCGCAGAATCTCCGTCTCGCGCACGTCGGTGGGTTCGTCGTCGGCCTCCTCCGAGAACTCGCGCACGTCCTCGTCGACATCGCGCCGCTTGGAGTCTGCCTCCGGCAAGGAAGCGAGCACAGCGTCGCGGACGTTCTGCGCGCGCGCACGGTCGTCGATGCTGTCGATCGCGACGACTCGGCGCATTGCTGACGGCGCGGGCAGAGACGCCGGGCGCAGCGACGAAAGCGATGTGGGCAGGCCGGAGCCGCTGGAATGGCGGAACCGATTTGGACGGCGGGCGAGGCGGATGGGCTCCTGCACTGGCAAGTCCGGCTGCGACGCGGCCACTGGCCCGGGCGTCTCGAGCTCGTCCCCGAGCATCTCGCCTTCCATGTCGAAGACCTCCGCTGCAGACGCATGTGTGAGCACGGCGGAGGGAGCGGAAACAATGCGGATGCTCGTACCCTCAGGCACGTCCCCCTTCGACGACGAAGGTTTGGATGGCGCGGTGGAGATGATAGCCACGTCCGGCTTGACGTCAAACGTGACCTTTCGTTTCCCCTTCGTCGGCGTGGTAGTTTCCTTCGGCGGGCTGTTGTCAGTTCCATTGCGCACTGGCGAACCCGCTTCCTTAACGGCATCGACGTCACCGTTCGGCTTGGCCTTTTTGATCGCGCTCTTGCCTGCTCGCGGCGATCGTCCGCGGGGAACAGCACTCGTGCTCGGGCTGGGAACGTCGGCCTGCGCCTCATCTTCGTCCGCTTCTTCTTGAACAGCCGGCGGTATGCGAGCGGCTTCGATGTGTGCACCGATATCCATCATGTACTTGAAGCTTGTGGCCATGTCGACGGACTCGTCCATGTTGCGGCGGTGTGCCTCGCGGATCTCCGCCTCGCCGTTGATGGGCATCCCGAGCGTCTTCGACGACGCCGTCGACGGCGAGTCCGGGCGGATGGTGCGCGCCGGGGATCTGTTCGACGCGCCCGGCGAGCGCGAGCGGCCGCGCTGCCACATCGCGTTCTGCAGCGTGGACGTAGCAAGCGACGCCGACAGAGCGGAGTGGGCGGGGGCCGCGGCGCGTGACGTCTGCCTCGCAGGCGGGCTTGGGGTGGGCACAAAGTCGATCACCCGCACGGACGCCGTGGGGCCCCTTCCTCTGCTGCTGCTCCGCCGCGTCCGCAGCCCGATGCGGGGGAGGGTTACGTCGCCCCCCTCGAGCTTCTGCACGACGTGCTTGAAGTTGTCCCATATGCGTTCCACGTCCTGTTTGAGCTTTGTCTCGGCAGCCTGCACCTCCGAGATCTTCTCCTGGAGCACTTTCCTCAGATGTTCCTCCGCAGAGGCGCGCAGCTTCTCCGACTCCGCTGTGGCGAGAGAGGACAGGTGGACAAAGACCGGGTGGGTCGGAGTGAACGGAGGGGGTGGGAAGAGCTCTGAGAGATGGGGGAGAATGCTTTCTGGGAGCGTCGGGCTACTTGGCCGCACGGACTGGGGAGGGGACAGGAACGTCTGCGCCTGGTCCGCAGTGTTCGTAGACACCTCGGCCACTGGCAACAAGATACCGAATATCTTTGAGTATTGCGGCGATGACTCAGCGTCGGTGACGGAGTTTCCGGTCTACAAGTGACAGTCAGAATGTTTGCCACCTTGGGGGCCTCGGTTCAGAAGGGGAAGTCTCCTTCCTAATCGCCCTTCTGTACGGCGAGCAGGCCATGACGGTAGGATAGAAAAAGTACTACGCACCAATGCGTCCGCAGAAACCTCTATCCACCCGTCTGTGCTTTTCAGGATTTCTTTCTCGACCCAGTCATCCGTTGGCAGCACGGGGCCTTCACCGCTCTCGACATCCGGCAAGCTAACTTGCGATATACGATATACGAGGGTTTGGCAGATAAGGCAAGTCAACGAGACGATGCGGACCGGCTGGGTCCCCTCCGTGGTTTTACTTTGCGTCGGAGATCCTTTGTGTCTGAGGGTGAGCTGTATATGCGTCTACAATTCAAACAGGAGAAATCGAGGGAGAAACCACCCGTGTGGCGAAGACAGTTCAGCTGGAGATCTTCATAAATCGTATCTTGCGACGTACAATATTGATATCATGCTCGCCGACATATACAGGGGTGAACGACGGCTCCAGAGGCTTCTGTGGCGGCCGCGGCGGGGGGGCGGGGTGTATTCGTACATTTAGGCATTTGCATGCGTAGCTCGACGGTAGGCCGCTGTCGGCCATGGCGAGCGAGGGCGGTTCGTGGGCGCAGATGCCGTGCGCAGAAAACAACAGCGCGCGCGAGATGGTGGTAGGACGCAAGGGACGTTGGCGGTTACATAAAGTCGAGTTGAGACAGGCCGGGAGCCTCTGCACAAAAATGTCCCAAGTTTTACCACGGCCGGTTCCCGATCCGGATAAGGATATCTCTCCGTACTTTCTGCACGCGTAACGTATGTCACATCCACTCCCGCAGACTCTCCCGCATGACCGCACAGATGACTCGGTATTTGCTGCACACGATGCGTTGCCCACCGTTTTCGCCCGAAACGGTCCTGTCCAGCGGGTATCCGTGCGGCAAATACACCCTGCAAGTTGCCACAAGCTAGTCACGACGGGATCAGGTGTCCCGCAACTAGGACACCCGTCATTACAGCAGTTCCCCTAAAGGGTTTCCTTTCGATCTCCTGTCAGGGTGATTTCGAGAACATACAATGATTGCGTTTACCACAGGATGTGCTAGCATCCTTCCGAGGAAATCTGGGGCTAGTCCAAAGTAAGGACCCTGGCTGTGGTCTGAGAGATGCGGATATGTATCCAAAGCCTACTCCGGCCGCGGTCATAATGCACCGCCACGCATCGAGGTATCACCATTCACTTGTTCTTCTTCGTCTCCTTCGCACCCTTGCCCTCTTTCTCCGCAACGGCAGCGGCGTCACTCGCCATCACCTGACCGTACTCATTCACTCGCTTGGGATCAATCCGATATATCCATCGCTGCGTACGTACGTCAGCATTCATTTCCCCACAACCACGGCTGCGTGCATACCTGATACAGGAACACCAGGAAGACCACGTCGTCCCGGAAGCACGCTAACCTGTGCAGAATCGGCATCTTGATGCAGAACCTACAAACAGGGGTCACATCCCGTGAGAGCCTGTGCGCAAGACGAGCCACGCCGTACGTACGCAAACAGATCATCCACGACCGTCGACAGCGTCTTGAAGATCATCGCCTTCATCGGCATGTGCGCCACGCTCTGTGAACACCCCACATCAACATCCGTACACGTCATGTAAAACGCACACAGCAATGCTAACCTTGAGTTTGTAGTTGATGATTAATTGGGGAACCAGTTGCGCCTGCAGAAACAGCAGTTTAGTGCTTGCTATTGGGAACAGCGGTCGTTGCTGGAACTTACGAAGCCAAACATGTACACAAACGAGGTCAACGTGGAGATGACAAACGAGTACCATCCCCGATGCGTCTCGTAGAGTAGCGAGTACACCGTATATCCCGCCAGGCATGGGATGGTCACGTATGAAACATAGCGGAACGCGAGCTTGTCGTACCTACATACTACGTCAGTGCCTACGCGATACCAGCCTGATCGTCACTGCTCACTCCTGTGTTTTCTTCTCATCCTCACTGAGGACATGCTTGTCTATGTGACGGGACAGAAGTGAACCCGATATCGACGGAGCGTTCCCAACGGGACGGACCTTTGATGTCGAGCGTGTACGGCAACCGTGAGCCTGGGCTGGCCGGAATGACACGTATGTCCACGGCTTTCGTGATCTGGAAACGCAGTCAGTCGGACATGGGTACGCCCCACGATTCTAAACTTGCCTTCCACGCCTCAATGAGGATCCCGAAGCCGTTACCCATGAGAATCATCCAGCTCGTTTGCTCGTTGTTGTCGATGAGATACAAGAAGATGATGATCTGGACCACCACATTCGTAACGATCTGGAACCACGCCTCAATGGTATGTTCCTTGCCCAGACCGCCCGCTCCACATGACGTACCGTTCTAGGGAACAGAGTAGGTGAACACACCAGCCGTACTCAGACGCTGAGACGAACGTACCTAACAGAGACTCCGACGAGTTCCTGCTTCTTCCTCCAATGTGCGACGTCGGAACTGAACGCGATCATCTCGAACCTGCAGTCGACGTGGGTCAGCTTCGGAATGAAGAAAGACCGACACACGCCCTCACTCACACGACGTGCAGGATGCTGACGAACGCGGTCAGTCCAAGGAACCATGGGTTGGTCTCGACAAGCATCCGCTTGATCTCATCCATCTCGGCGTTGCCTCCCCCGCCCTGCTGTTTGACCGCCTCCGCGAAGCTATGCGTCATAGTCGCAAAGGTCTGGAACTTCCAGTAGGACATGGGCTGGAACGTGATCTGCAACGGCAGTATGGGGGTCGTCTCGTTGATCTCGACGTACTGTGACCGGAGATTCCAGAATTCATTCGGGAATATGATGGGTCTGTAAAATCCCTTCGTCCCAGATTGGTCGCGTTCGGGGAGCAGGGTGACGTCTGCGACATGCGCTCGCTGTCAGCAGTCTTTGTGCAGGCAGTGGGAAGGTACCTACATTGGGCCACGGGGGCAGGCATTTGACTGACCGGGATTACATTGGCGTCAGAGACTAGTGCGAGTGTTAGGTTCTGTCACAACCTGTCAGTCTATACTACGATCGGGGATGAAGAACTCATACCCGATGCCAGTGCGACGCAATAACGTCCGGCTAAATGGCACAAGCCCCTCAGGACGCGCTGTCTTTTTAGATGTATCGATGAACACACCTCCTCAACCTCATCTGCTACTTCCTCTTGCGAAGATAATAGGTTCTTCTGCTTCCGCACTTTGGTTTTCGGGAAATACCTGGTTAGTACTGCTTGATATTTAAGGTCCACTCGGTAGGAAAATGAAAATACTTCACGTACGCTTCCGTTGGTGGTGGACAGAGTTCCAGTCAAACTTCGGGTGAGCGGGATTTGGGTTTGCGCCGTCCCGGCACAGGAAGATGTCGGCCCACAGGGAGCCGTTGTGTTGTACAGACTATACTCGTCAATTCTCATCTAAACGCAGAACCAAGAGCACTTACATAAGGTAGGTTGATATCATACTCCACAACTCTATGGTCATTCCAGTCCCCAAATGTGATATTTTCCCATACAAACTGAGGGAGGTCATTGGGGTCGTTACCGAAGACATGAGCAGTGGGACCGGTGGTAAGATAGACATGCATAGACAGAGGAATTCCAAGAGGCCACGCAGGGAATGCTTGCTGTAGAAGACCAGTCGCAGGACTAGTTGCAGGGGTTCCGACGGAAGCACTAGTAGTTACTTGTGCTGGGGCCGGCACGGCAGGCGGGGGCTGCTGAGGCGTTTTCGATCCGAAGAATCTGCTCGCTGATTGGAGTGAGTTCGTGACACGCAGAAGAGACTCAATGTTAGGACACATACCAACTTGCATCACAGCCCAGACCATGAACATTTGCTACTACACTGTAAGCGACTGGACACTATTGAATGCTAATGTACGCACTTTCAGCACCCCGACAATCGTGTTCCACTGCCCTTCTTCAGGGCGGGCAGCAGGCGCGGCATTTGCTGCAGCTGCGGGAGCAGCAGGAGTAGCCATGCTCACTGTACAACACGGTGTCGACGACTTGAAGTGATGACCGCGGAAAGCAAGGTCGACAGCACACCGAGCTAGAAGCGGCAGCGCTTGCCCCGCTCCTGTGCGCTTGCGCTTGAGTACCTAGCCACGTGGGTGTGACTAAATCGCGGGGTGACATGTGACAGCGCGTTCAGGCTAGGTCTGTAACTTCAAGTAGTGCGATGCGCAATTTCGTTGTAAATTTTGACCGGAGAGGCTGTCCTTCATACATACATAGCAGTGCAGCCTCTAGGCTAAGTCGAGAGTAAGTCACTGTCTAACGTCGTACTCTTTTGTCGCAGGTAAAGACAAACCCAGGAGACTCGCCACTTGTTGGCATTGCAGTGGAGAGTACTTACTTTTACAGCAGCTCGAGTTGAGTTGGCACCTATCCTTCTGTAGTCGATGAGCAAAGAGAATCAGCTGCATCGAACGTACACGTACACGTCTCATAATTCTATGCCCCCAAATCGAAGCATGCCACTCGTGCTGAGGGTAGGCAATATTTTCTTAACGTATGTTTCGCATTCGCCGCGTCCGTACTCCGATTCCTTGGGCCATCGAATAGATATCGCCGGAATCGCGGTATTCGTGATGATGGACACCAGAGTAGCATCCAGCTCCTTGCTGAGAGATTCATGGGTGAAGTCTCCGCTGTAATATCCCGGTTGAACGCATAGAGCGAGTGCTGAGATGTTCGGATAGTGAGACGATCCAATTTGAGAGTGCTTCAGCAAGTCAAGCAGGGCGCGCAGTTCTGACTCTAGTTCATAGTCTTCTCCATCGAGCAAAACGTTTAAAACAAGCTCGCGCAAATTGGGACAGTGACGGAGAACAGTGAAGTCGCTATCAGACTCACAATTCCCTTAAGTGAAAGTACGAGTCAGGAATGCCGACATGAACAGCAACGAGATTCATACCTGAAGATACTCGTAATCTTTCCAAATGAGGTCCGACGGACAATAGGAGCGCATCATAAAGGCGTAGCTCAGCGTCCTCAAGAGTCATAGAGCGTAGAGTGTCCGCTCGAATACAACCAGCGAAGAGGGATGTAAGTGCCTTCTCGTCATCGCGCACCGGGCCTAACGTGACGGATGTGACGATGGCAGGCTCGAATAATCGAGCGCCGGTATGTGTAGAGGGAGGGGGGCTGACCTCGACCGACCAGGCGAGCATGTCAAGGCCGGTAAGATTCAACTGCTCTATTTTTCCGGCGCATGCAATCAACGCCTGGAGACCAGCAGATGTCGCATATGTTCCCGGTAGTCGTCCTGGTTTGAAATCGGTGTGGTAGGAGATATTCAGCTTGGTTAGCGAGCGGTGGTTGGCAGGATACATGGCTCCGTCTTGATGGCAAATCGCCACATCCGTGAGATTCAGCTCTTGGAGATATGGGACGAGGTTCAAGAAGGAGAGGAAGTCGCCATACTCTGGCACGGGGGTTAAGAATCCGAAGTATCGCTTGTGGCGTAGACTGAGTTTCCGGATGCACTGTGCGATGGCGGGGGAATTCTTCAAAAATTTGCACATCATGGAGAACGTTCGCTGATGACGATTGCTCAAAACAATTCCTCCTTCTGGGCCGTCGAGCTGCGCAAAGGACCATTCTACTTCACGGAAAAGATACCGCCTGGCGACGGTACACCATGTCCAAGAAACGAGCACGCAGGCAAGCAGATCACGTTTGACCTCCCGGTATAAATAACGGTAGGTGCGCGCGTCCTTTGGATGTATGTGCTCCATGATCATTTCGATGAGCTCAACCGGCAATGCGAGAGGCGACTCGGAATTTAACATAGCTTCCTACTCCAAAGAAGGTGGATAAGAACGATGGTAAGGACTATCACGGGACATGCCACTCAACAGGTTAGATGGCAGAGACGCGTTTTGAAAACAATGGCCGATTTTGAGGACTGTATTGGTGGTGGAACGCTGGCACAGTGCATGTGTTGGGGGATCTGAGCTCGGTGCTTGCCGCGTGCGCACGGGACCGCATCGTGGCCTGGGGCGCCGACTTGACGGGAACCTCTCTCAAAAATCGGGCGGCGAGTAAGTACTCCGGATAATGTTGTTGGAAAATCCCGCAAAATCAGAGGGCCTCGATCACGACAGGAAGTACACCATGTATCTACTACTCATCGACGTACTTACATGTTCTTCATCGCCGTCGAGATATTTACCAGGCAAATTCAGCATCTCTCGCAGAGTCTCAACCAACGTGATGGACTGTCTGAGCTCACAGTTACGCCCTGTTACGCCTGTCTTGGTGACACAGTAGAACACGATATGATCGGTCAGCTGGATCGGTTCTTCCAGCAATACCCCTCGGAAGACGACTCCACAATCGAGGCCTTTTCTAGACCCAGACACATCGCTTTAATTTATGGAATGGCACATCAATGTGCAGGACGCCGTTTGGTGTGGATCTGAATCGCTGCTACAGTTTTCTAGTTTGGCATCAATTCTTGTACGTGGGTTTATTCGCGCTCAACAACACATTCAAGTTGCTGATTGTGGTTTCGCAGTCAAAGGACCTAGAAAAAATGGTCACAAAGCTCTTCGAAGATGGACTCGATGACGTCTTCGTGAAAGCTGGAGGAGGGAGCCTTTTCCTCATTGATTATTAATATGTCCTGCCCAAAGACGGGTCGCCCGAAGGTAACTGCTTTCACGTAGAGCGAGCTGGATCATCCTGAACGGTATCTATGCTTCCTCGGGAGACTCCAGCATCCTCATGATCAGACGTTCCTCTTCAGTATACGACTTAGAACGAACTGCTGCGATCACGAGCAGAGGCTTTCACGAAGACAACCCACAAGTATCTCTTCTTGTTCTCAGCATACAAGCTGTTGGCCGGCATGCTGAGCAGCCCTGAAGACCACAACTTCCAAGGGGACGATGTCGATGAGGAGGGCGGCGCAATATGGCTGGATCATTTCCGTGTCGAGTGAAGTCCACGAGGTTATTGCTGGGTGTTTCGAGGAGGCTGTGCGAGCTGTATAACTGAAATTGTACACATAAAGAGTACTCACGGCAACGGTGTCGATAAGACTTGATCCATGTTACAATAATAATGTATAAGCCCAGAAGCCATGCACTGAGACAACAATACAATATTCAGCCTAGAGTTTTGCGCCTTCCTTCGCAACCCTGATGCTGAACTCCAGCCTCGGGAAGTGACAATGAACCTGCCCCGCAGAGCCGCTTGTCACGATGACGGACTCCACCTTGCTAAGTGCGATGAGACGACCAAGAGTAGGTACTTTGCCTGGAACCACAGGGAGCCACAGAGACTTTAGCGGTTATTCTTTCCCGCGAGACAAGCTATAAGACGCACCGAGGTCTGTAGGCACAATTGAGACGAAGTCACCCTGCTTCACGCCCAAACGGTTGGCCTCGGCAGTATCGAATCCGATGGAATCCACATTTTCATAGGAGGATGAGCAAATAACTTTCGCAGCATCGGTACCGGAGATCTTCTCGACCTTCGCAACGCCAGCCTTGTCCGCTTGGGCCAAGTGATCGGAAGCTCTCGCAAGCCACTGTGAGGTTTAGAACAGGTCAACAAGAAGCGGCATGGCGATACTTACGGCGAGAGTAAAACCGAATGTCTGCTCGTCGAACAGCTCCTTCAAATTCTTGAAACCAAGAGCCCAATTCAAGAGGAATTGAACGCTGATATCAGCGAGGCCAATGCTTTCCGTATCCAGGAGCCATTGACGGCCATCACTAAGCTGTTCCTCGAGGAGATTCTAGCACGCGCATATAAGCATGTTCGTCGACGTGGGAAGCAAGCTGGGGCTCACGAGGTGCGAAGAAAGCGCGCTCGACCGCTCCCCCTGCGTCGCCGCCAGCTTCTTTGCGTCGATAGTGCCGCCAAAGAACTAGGTGGCCCCAGGAATCCGCCATTAGCACGAGTGCGTTTAAGGTCATAGTCAATCAGGAAATGAATAAGGACGTACAGCGGACCTATCCTTGATAAAACTCGCATCCAGCTTAGCGTACGGCAGACTGTTCCCGATAAGACGGAACAGCTGTCCATCACTCCAGTAGGTAACAAGGGCCTTGGTAAGCCCCGTGTCCGCCTTGCCACCGCCCGCGCGGGCAGGGAAGAGGGTGTTGTACCCCTGCGAGGCCGGGAAGCGGCGCTCGAGAACTGAGGCGATGAGACTGGTGTCACAGTACACATCATTTCCAATGGCGAGCAGTGGAATGCGGCGGTATGTGATGCCCAGCAGATCGGAGAGCTCGGGGCGAGGCGGCGCCATTGTCGTCTGCGGCCACCGATGAGACATGAACAGCACGGCCAGACAGGCTCGGGTGACTTACTGCGACTCGCTTGTGAGGAATGCCCTTCGCTAAAAGGAGGTTCTTCACCTTCGTGGCAAAGGGCGAGGCATTGTAACTACACAGGGATTCCTCGTGTGTCAGAGAGGACCTACAAGAGCAGCAGTAGACTCACTGGTAGAGTATAACCTCAGGCTGGCTCGACATGCTTTGGGTGATTGAGTTGGGCGTGATGGAAGTTGACAGCAAGCTCAGACTGGAGAGCGTTTATGTAGGTCATGCTAGGTTCAGTACGCCCCAGAGTTGCGAAAGAATCCCGAGCGCGGACACGATGGCCTCACATGCACATCGGGACTCGGTCCCCCCTAAGAAACTGGGATTTCACAAGCACGCCGTGCACCGATTGGGGTTAGGGTCGCACGCGGGCACGTGAGAGACGTGTCCCTCCCACGCTTCACGTGGGTGTTCATTCTTCTGGGAACGCGCCCGCAAGCCTCTCTCTCCAACCGCGTTGTTGTTCGTTGTTTCTCCCGCTACACACAACCTCTTGCACTTTCACTGGCTATTCGTTCACCTCTGAAACTCGCTATGTCAGCCACTGCAACCCCCGATGCCTCCCCTATGCATGTCCATCCGCTGCACAACCCCTCACAAGCAGCACGCGTAGCCGTCCCACAGGCACCACTCGGCAATGCAACGAACGGTACCGCAGCCCCCTCTCAGGCACCCGGCATGGGCGCAAAGGCGCTGCTTGCAAAGAGGATGGCAAAGAACATGTAAGCTACCTCTGGTACGCCACAGACGCTTGGAGCTGACAGCCGGCGGTCTTCAGCAATCCCGCCTTCGTCTCACCTACCGACAACCTTATGACACCTTGCACCAAGAAACTGAACGCTACAAAGAAGAAGAACTTTGCGAGGTCCGTTCATCAAGTTCTACGCTTGAGATATCCCCTAACCCAATTAGCAGGGGTGCGGCGAAGCCCATGCCATCGCTCTTCTCACAACAGGAGACTAAGGAGTCCGACTCGAGTGGCGATGAAATCGCCGAACCAAAGAAGACAGACGATGACGAGAACCCGTTCTAACTCCATCTTGATTCCTGTGCGGCTGTCCTCCTCTGTCCTCTTGTCCTCATGTTTTCCTTGTCGTTGATTCGCTTCGCTATGTTTATGTTATTCTCTAGCACCAACGACAGAGTCGTCTGTATCATGATCGTATACCATCGAATGGAACTACAGCTGCTCCGCTGTCTCATTCACCTCCGAGCTGTCCGAAGTCATAGAAGCACGTCCACTAGGCAACCCAAAGATTTACAACTCAATGATGTTCGAATTCTCAGTTTTGGTGCTCTGACAGTCTAACTTCAATTCAAGATTAGCTCTCGCATGGGTATCCGGGGTCTTCCAGCCTGCATTAATGTCGTAACGCGACTAGGTTACCGTCAAGTACACGTCGAACTTGCGCCTCGCGAATACAGCATTCCATCGATGTCGATACGACATAAATTGTAGCATGCAATATTACGCCGATGAATTTCGTCAAACGTCGCGCATTGCAGTGTTTCGGCGGGTGCGCTCCTGTGCGCTCACTCATCCAGGGCCGGGGCGGCACCGCCCATTGCCGTGAGTTCGCTGTTTTTGCCCGCCTGCGGATTCGTGCTCTAGGACACTATAACATCGTAATAGTACCTACGGCGAGGGAAGTGTGTGGTCTGTAGCAGTCAATCACAACTTTATATGCTTTCTGAGTCTGAGACTGTTGGTGGGTGAGTTGACGGCAGATGTCGTGCGAGCAATGAGGTGGACCAGGCAGCGCCTTTGGGCGCCTATGATGCTGTGTAGTGAACAGCGAGTGGCCGGGGTCGCGATTGACTATAACTTACCTTCGCCTCGACAGCATCGCCCACGACTCTCTCCACAACCACTTCTTTCTCCTCAGGCGCGGCAGGCCAGCTCCTCCACGCATTTCTGTTCCTTTCTCAACGTCTCACGTCTTCAGACTTACGACTAATGGCAGAGGAGCGTCGCCCACCGTTGCCTTCCTTTAATTCCCAGACCAGCATCCCCGACAGCGAACATGACCCCTTCGTTGACCGCAACCTTGCATTCCGTGAACCCACGCCAAGCGCATATGCCAGCACCGTGTCGCTCCCCCAAGAATTTGGTGGTCACAACCAGGAGTACTTAGACGACGACGAGACTGAGAAGGTGCCTCTGACGTCTGGTGGATTGTATCCCCCAGGGTGAGCCCAGCGCCAGGCCACTCATGCTTGGCCCCGCTCATGGTATTGGCGTTCTTAGCCCAATCGACCCCAGCGCATTCGGTGACCCCTACGGCCGTCCCATCTCGGTTGCCTCCTCGTCTAGCGGAGGTGTCGAGTCCGCTTGGAGACGCAGACAGACCATCAAGCGTGGTGTCACGCGCAAGGTCAAACTCACCAAGGGTAATTTCATCACCGAATACGCCGTCCCCTCTCCCGTGTACAGCGCTATCGAGTCCAAATGGACGAGCAGCGTGCGGACGACCGAGTTCTCGTAAGTGTGCGCTCCGCTGCATCTCCCGGCGCGGCAAAACTAACCACCTCGCCGCAGCCACATGCGCTACACGGCCGCGACGTGTGATCCCGACGACTTCAGCGAAGCGAGTGGCTACACACTGCGCACTAAAATGTACAACCGCCAGACGGAGCTGCTCATCGCCGTCACGTCATACAACGAAGACAAGACGCTGTACGCGCGCACGCTCCACGGTGTCATGCTCAATATCCGCGACATTTGCAAGACGAAGCAGTCTAAGTACTGGCGCCGCAGTGCGGAGGAAGGCGTCCCAGGATGGCAGAAGATTACCGTCGCGCTTATTGTGGACGGCTTGGAGGCCATGGACAAGACTGTCCTCGACATCTTTGCGACTATCGGTGTGTATCAGGACGGTGTCATGAAAAAGCAGATCGACGGCAAGGACACTGTTGCACACATCTTCGAAGTAAGTTTGCGATGGATCACCGTTGGGTGTTGGCTCATCATGGTCATCTCCAGTACACGACACAGCTCTCCGTAGACGCTTCACCGCAGCTTGTCGTCCCACAAGGCGAAGATCCCAACAACCTTGTTCCCGTACAGATCATTTGTGTCCTCAAGGCGAAGAACCAGAAGAAGATCAACTCGCATCGCTGGTTATTCAACGCGATTGGACGGATGCTCGAGGTATGTGTCGAGTATTTTTAGCGTGCGTGCGCTCGGACGCCTAACTGCGGCGCAGCCTGAGATTTGTGTCCTCATCGACGCCGGTACCAAGCCAGGCCGCAAGTCTATCTACTACCTCTGGGAGGCGTTCTACAACGATGCAAATCTGGGTGGATGCTGTGGTGAAATTCATGCCATGATTGAGGGCGGTAAGAAACTCCTCAATCCCCTCGTTGCGGCTCAAAACTTCGAGTACAAGATGTCGAACATCTTGGGTAAGCTTACTTCATATATGTTAGCTCTCATTAGCTCTGAGCTTCTATTTTAGACAAGCCGCTCGAGAGTTCCTTCGGATACGTGTCTGTGCTACCCGGTGCATTCTCAGCGTACCGATTCCGTGCCATCCTTGGCCGGCCTCTGGAACAATACTTCCACGGTGACCACTCGCTCGCCGACCGTCTCGGCCCGAAGGGTATCTACGGCATGAACATCTTCACCAAGAACATGTTCTTGGCTGAAGATCGTATCCTCTGTTTCGAACTCGTCGCGAAGGCTAATGACCGCTGGACCCTTACCTACGTGAAACCATCCAAGGCCGAGACAGACGTGCCCGAGTCGGCGGCTGAGCTAATCGGTCAGCGCAGGCGTTGGCTCAACGGATCTTTTGCTGCGTCGGTGTACGCCATCGTCAATTTCTTCAGGTTCTACAAATCTGGTCACGGTCTCATCCGGATGTTCTTCTTCCACATTCAAGGCATTGTAAGTGCTCGCTTCGTGCTACGGTAGGGCCGGTCTAACTATTGTCTAGTACAACGCCTTCTCCCTGTTCTTCTCCTGGTTCTCTCTCGCCAACATCTGGTTAACGTTCAGTATCATCATCGATCTTGTTGCTGAGGAGCATCCCTTCTTCGGCACCTTGGCTATCGTAAGTATTTAGCCGGTCATGGTGTGAACTCTTTACTGACATTTCTCAGACACACTGGGTCAATTTGGTTTTGAAGTGGATATATCTCGCATTTCTTGCTCTTCAATTCGTCCTCGCGCTCGGCAATCGACCAAAGGGTGAACGCCTGGCCTATGCAGTGACGCTATGGGTATACGCGATCTTGGCCGTGTACTTGTTAGTGTGCTCTATCTTCCTAACGGTGAAGGCTTTCGCGGTCAGTACATACGTAACTTGTGCCAGTCCTACAAACTGATCTCGCTTGTAGGCTCTCCCCGACGATTTGAAGGGCAAAAGCACATCAGCGGTTGTTCAGGATTTCCTTGGTGGTACGGCTGGCACACTTATTGCTGCTGCTGTATCAACGTTCGGTATCTACTTCTTCGCTTCATTCCTCTACGTGAGTTGTCTGCTCGTGTCTATTCCGACAATTGTGCTAAACTGTCCTATTAGCGTGACCCGTGGCACATGTTCACGAGCTTTTTCCAATACTTGTGCCTGGCACCGAGCTTCACGAACGTTCTCAACGTCTATGCCTTCTGCAACTTGCACGACGTCTCGTGGGGTACCAAGGGAAGTGACAAGGCGGAGGCCCTTCCGTCCGTTTCCTCCAAGAAGGGCAAGGAAGAGGCTGTTGTCGAAGAAGCAACGCGGAACAAGGAGGACCTCGACGCGCACTTTAAGGAGACCGTCACCCGCGCGCTCACAAAGCTGGAAGTTAAGGAGGTACCCGAGAAGCCGACTATGGATGACCAGAACAAGACGTTCCGCACGCGTCTTGTCGCATCCTGGATGCTCTCGAACGCGGGCCTAGCCATTGCCATTGAGAACATCAACGGTCTTTCCACCGGTAACGAGACAACGGATGAAAACAACCTCCACGCGAAACAAAATGTTTACTTCAAGGTCTTGCTCTGGTCGACCTTCGGTCTCGCGGCCGTCCGCTTTTCAGGAGTAAGTCGTATATCGCTCGCGCACATGAGTTTGTGCTGACCAGCGTGCGTTTGTAGTGTTTGTGGTACTTCTTCAAACGCAACCTCTTCCGCTTCTGCCGCCGGAACTAGATCTTGGAGAGACCGTATATGCCTACCACCACCTTTCACTTCGTTCCTTCTCTCGCATCGGATACCTTGCATCGGGGACATTTTTCAATGCCAACACACTCTTCTGAAGTCCATAGTGAGCGCGCTACACGCCTGTCTTTTATCTCATCTGCCATGTATCGGAGATGTCGGAATAACCTAGCTCTCGTCGTTTAACGTTTCACCTGGAGTCGATAGATAGTACGCAACACGGACTTAATTTACTCAATCCTGATCCTCTCACTCGCTTGCTGCCTATTGTAGATTGTATACGGACTCTGCCCGAGCCATCCTCTTGCTTTCTGCTGTCGAGTTGAATTGGTTCCCTGGCTGGAACGACGAAACGGACTAGTGGCGTCTCTCACATGCTAATGCTAATCGCGCAAAGCTCTCTGGATCTCACACCGCGGAGGGACACATGTGCAGACGCCAGCGTCGTGATGGGGCTTTCGCCTCCGGCTGGTGCACTTTCAAATTTTCACATGCATGTATCATACAGATGAATGCGGCGCCGAACATAATATTGTCGCAGTAAATTACAAACCTGTATGAGCAAGTAAAAATATATTGGGACGCACAACACGAAACGAACTGCCACGTGACTCTGCACGTGATGTAACGCGAACGTTGTTTACGCGTTTGAGTGCCGCGTGTAGGCCGGACACTTTGACCCCCTACATCCACCCCCAAACTCCCTATCGCTCACTTTCATATCCTGCCGGCCATGGACACTGCTATTAGCGGCGACGTCGACGTCCTCGCTTACACTACCGAACAGCGCATCGAGCGCGCGATTCAGAAGCTCCCGACGCTCGCGGCGGCAGACGTGCCCAAGGACGACTCGTGCCCAATATGTCTCGTCCCGTTCTCAGGCATCCTATCTGGGGAAGCTCCACCGCCCGAGTCGAAGGAGCTGGCAGGCGTGACCAAGCTGGGAGGATGCGGACATGTGTTCTGCAGGCTCGAGTGAGTTCGACTTCTCCTCGTGCTATCTGCGATCGCTGATCACGGGCTCAGCTTGATAGAGTGGATACGCGGGCGGGTGCGTCTTCCTTCTTGACACGCATATATGCACCGAGCTCATGTCTCTATTGCTCACAGCACGGCACGTGTCCGACCTGTAGACACAGCTTCCTCGATGTCAAGCCCGTCTCGGAGTCCGACTACGAATCCTCGGACGAGGACTACATCCCGGGAGAGGACGACTTTGACGAGGATGAGGACATCGAGTTCGAGTTTACCGACAACGAGTCCGACTTTAACCTCGAGCTGGACCCGCGCGCGCTTCAGGACTTTGTTGATGCGCTTGCCCACTTAGCTGGCGAAGACGAGGTCGATGGAGATTCGATGAGAAATTGGGGCCTGAGTGACGGCGACAGCATTTCCGACGAGGACTTGAGTTTTATTCCGCACGATGGTCCGAACGAGGTGGATGACGGTAAGTCGCTCCATAGATTGGTCTCCTCCAGGCCAACCGCACTAAAAAGAAATCGCCAAATAGAGGATATATTCGTGCAGGAGGAAGACGTCTCCGATAGACCTATGTCAGACGACCCCAAATGAAGAGCTTACTCAGGCATCCAGACACGGTTATGTATACCTAGACCTTTGAGTTCCACATCCTTGTATTATCAGTGTCCACATCCGAACTCTATCTATTCCAGCATCCTACCATACGATTGTATATATTTGTTAACTTTACTCAGAGTGCGAGAACCTCGCTGACAACGCTCCCCTCCTTGGCATCCTTCCACACCCCGGTGAACTTGCCGCTCCAGCGAGAGCCCTTCCCACCACCCTTGACACCGAGCCGAGCCTTCAACGCATCGCCCACCTCCTTCACCCGCTTATCGTCGGAGCCGAATACCATCACGACCGTAGTGCTCGCGCTTGTTTGCATCGACGGCGACGACGACAGCACGACGGTGTACGGCCGGCTCGCAGCCTCCGCCATGAACGCGGTCGAGATCGCCGTCAGGAAACCGAGCGAGTTCGCGCTGTCGTCTGCGCGGTGCCTGTGCAGCACGACGGCGTCGTCGCCGGGCGCGGCGAGCAGCTCGCGCGCGATGTACCCCGCGAGCTCGAGCTCGACGTCCTCGACGCGCTTGACGGCCCGGCGCCGCTCGTCGACGACCTGCGCGACGCGCTCGGGCGCCTGGGGCGCGCCGCAGCTCATCGTGGACGAGACGGCGGTGAGGGCGGTGTGCGTGGAGGTAAGGTAGGTGACGAGGCGAGGTCCGCAGAGGAAATAGAGGCGTGCGGTTGATGTTGAGCTTCCGCGAGCCAGCGAGTCGGTGTGTGGGAGGAGGAACAATTGGAGGTTGTGGAGAGATGGGGCGTGGGTACCGCAACATCTGTGAAGAATGGCATATTGGGACACGGTGAGGGGCGTGTTGGTGAATGGCGACTTACGGGTTGCGGTCGACGCCGTCTATGATAACGGTCCTCTTCACACCACCAGTGTAATCTTCCGGTATGCCTTTCGAAGATGTACGGTAGGCTTTTCCTTCGGCACTAAGCTCTTCGACTTCCACGTATACTCGCCTGCCCTCGAAGACGTAGCGATTACATTTCTCTTGCACGGAGGCGATCTCGTCAGCCGTCATCGCCCGGGAAATCTCGACGTAGGACGGTGTTGGATAAGCAGTGAGAGACCACGATAATGTGTCTAGCTTGTGATCATTCTCGAGCACGGCAGAGAGAAGGTGCTGAGAAGTATGCATGCACATCTGTGAACGCGTAAGACTCACGCGACTCGGAACAGGGCTCTTTTGGGCTTACATGGTCCAATCTACGGTTCAGTCCAGCCTCCCCGAGATGCACGCGAACCTGCTCGCCGGTAACGAAGCACTTCAGAGCGTCCTCAATGCTCCTCACCCCGATCTTGACATAGTGCACAGCATGGCCACCCATCCTCTTGACCTCGGAGACTTCCCACGCCGTTCCGTCCACACTGATCAAGAGACCGATATCGGAGGGCTGCCCACCGCCTTCAGGAAAGAGTACGGTATCATGAAGAAGAACTTCGACGAGTGGACTCGCAGGTGTAGGGGGTGCACCAGCCTTATCCTTCTTTGCGCGCTTGGGTTGCGGAGGAGCCTCCGCTAGGCGAGAGCTCACTACAGTGGTCAGTAGCTCTCTGAGTAGTGGGTCACCTACAGTTTCGCATCAGCATGCATTACACATATGACCCGCTATGTTGATATCACTCACGCTGACAGGCGAGTAAACCCACTGGGATAGATGTCTGAGGATCGCTGGGTATCCTTAGAGTAGGCGAGACAATCCTGTGGTAGCCAGGAGGTGTCTGCGGTGGCAGAACAATCGCAGTAGCAGCCATAGTTGACCTAAACTTCCTATTGTCGAATCAAGAGTGTCCGAGTCAATATTTAATTGGGCTGAGGGTCCGTGGTTGGACTACTAACGCAAGAAGAAGTTGGATTACTCGTTCAAACTCGAGCAAGGAGATTAACTGTGCGCTATTTAGCCCTCAGTACGTGCTTTAAGATATTGAAACAGGGTTGATTACATACCCGAATTAACTTTGCAGGCTGTTTCGTGTATATATGCTGTGCACGATGGTGGACAGGGTCCGCCAATCGACTCGGGAAGGTTCCTGGCAAGATCGGGTAGACGCCCGTGGGTCGCGTGACTAGGCACGCCATCAAGATGTACGATCGACCGATTGAAATGTACCGATAACTGAGCGGCCCGCTCGTCCCGCTGTACAATCCTGGCGAGGGCGACGGGAGGCGTGCAAAAGCCACATGTTGAATTCGAACATATGCGACGACGATTTCGCCATGGGTTTCGCCGTGGCGCAATGATATAAAGGATACAGCGAGGTTGTCCGCGACGGGGACGACTCTGGCCACCCCGCACCCCCGCACCTCCGCACGCCGTCGCCACCCCACCTTGCGGCGCCCCGGACCGCATGGGAGTTGTTGTACACTTTACCCCACCCCCAACTTCAAGCTCCCCATCACACCAGCCCGCCCAGCGTCCTGCTTACTCGTTCAGGCGAGAAGTTTTCGTCGGCTTTCTGCTGCACACTCGGTTTTCCCAAGCCTTCCGGGATCCGAAGAGCAACGCAAGGAGCTTTTGGCTATATGGTTCCTGTGTTTCTCCGAGCAGATATGGGGTTCTGTCAGAGTCGCCCGCATTGATAGAAACATATATAATCCTTGGTCATCCGGGCTGGTATGAGTGAGACGCCTCTCGGACGCCCCATCTCCTCTCCTTCCGCCCGGCATCGTCACCCCACCATGTCTCTCGAACGAACCAAGTCCGTGACGTCCAAGGCAGAGGACGCCGAGATCGGGTTTTCCAAGGGCAAGGGCATCTCTGGAACCGACGAGGACTTTGGCGGCGCGGAAGAGCGCAAGAAGATGGAGCGCAAGCTACTGCTGAAGCTCGATGCGAGGAT
The DNA here is from genome assembly GCA_000832265.1 of Phlebiopsis gigantea 11061_1 CR5-6. NCBI lineage: Eukaryota > Fungi > Basidiomycota > Agaricomycetes > Polyporales > Phanerochaetaceae > Phlebiopsis > Phlebiopsis gigantea. The sequence goes on from KN840492.1 coordinate 21,789, forward strand.
GTCGATCCTCATCGTCATCTATATCCTGAACTACGTGAGTAATTCCCATATCAATAGCAGTGGGTCAAACCTTGAAGTGTAACACAGATCGACCGGAACAACGCCAGTGCTGCACGTCTCCGCGGATTCGAGTCCGATCTCCACCTCGTGCGCCAGCAGTTCCCCACGATCTTGAGTATCCTCTACGTTGGCTATATTTTGATGCAAATTCCCTCGTGAGTTATACTCGGCCTCATATATCTATATTGTCTCATACGCGTGCTTAGGAATATGCTACTCAACTACACTGGACGTCCGTCTATCTACCTTCCGTGCTGCATGATGATCTGGGGAACAATCTCGTGTCTCACCGGTGTCACGACAAACTTCGTGGGAGCCCTCCTCACTCGGTTCTTCCTCGGTTTCGTCGAAGCTGCGTTCTTCCCAGGAGCTCTTTTCCTGCTCTCGAAGTGGTACACACGCAGGGAGCTCGGTGTCCGCACGGCTCTCCTTTCCTGCGGTAGCCTAATCAGCAATGCCTTCGGCTCCCTGATTGCCAGTGGTATTTTGGACGGCATGCAGGGCAAGCTCGGGCATTCCGCGTGGAGATGGCTTTTCTACATCGAGGGCGCGCTCACGATCTTCGCTGCCGTTTGCGCCATCTTCATCCTGCCGGACTTTCCCGCCACGTCGCACACGTGGCTGTCTCCTCTTGAGGTGAAGCTTGCTGAGCGCCGTATGGAGGAGGATGTCGGTGTCGGCGATGAGTCCGAGACGGAGAGCGGCGGACAGATGCACGGCCTGCTCCAGGCGGTCACCGACTGGAAGGTTTGGTGGCTCGCCATGGCCTTGACGAGCATGGTCATCTTCCTGTCTTTCGTACGTCTTCCCTATTTCTCTTACATCAGTACATTTTATGCTTACCGCTACCTATCTTAGAATGCGTACTTCCCTACCCTCACTGCGACCCTGGGCTACGACCGCACCGTCACTCTCCTCCTCTGTGCCCCTCCATGGGTCTTCGCCACGCTTGTTGCCTTTGGCGTCACCCGTCATTCCGATAAAGTCGGCGAACGGTTCTACCACATCACCGTCCCGCTCGTCGTTGGCCTGGTGGGCTGCATCATCGCACTGGCGACGATGAACACTGCGGCACGGTACATCTCGCTCTTCCTCTTGGCTCAGTCGTACGCAGGCTTCATCACCTTCCTCGCGTGGATCTCGAATTCGATTCCGCGCCCCCCGTCCAAGCGTGCCGTCGCGCTCGCCCTCATCAACGCGTTTTCGCAGCTCGGCAACGTCTCGGGCTCGTACATCTGGCCGACGGCGTGGGGCCCGAGCTTCCGCAACTCGTACGCGATCTGCATCTCGACGAACGGCTTGTGCATCGTCATGTGCTACATCTTCAAGCGGCACCTCGAGTCGCTGAACAAGAAGGCGGCGGAGCGTGAGCAGGAGCAAGGGTTGCCAGAGGGCTTCCGCTACATCTCATGATCGTCACGGCGGTTTTGTTGCGACACCCAGTCTACGATGTCGTCATGGAACACCTGTGTATACCAACTGTAATATCAGCCTTATATTCTAATAGCGTTCATACTTCGCGTCCACGTCGTCGCGAACAAAGATGTGTCGCATTCGTGCCAGAGGATGCACAAGATCCGACGAACAATTGGGTTTGCGAGTCTCCTTCGCATGGACGAGATGTGGCGCTCCTCAAATGGGAGTTTTACAGCGGAGAAACCTCGGCGGTTGATATATGCTACCGTCTCGGGCCAAGTTAACTGCACATCTGACCCCACCCGCTATGTTATCTGCTCATGATCAAGAACAATCTCCCAAGACAGAGTCGTATAAAGAGGGTGGACCCACGACCGTGCGACACAGCGCGACGAGTCGTTTCGCTTTCACCACCAACGCTTCAACGCCGTCTTGCTTTAGGCAAACATGGTTCGGCCTCCGACATCGACAACGATTGAACAGGGATGGCAGTACAGCTTGACGAACGCGAACGGGACGGACACCGGTGAGGTGAAGGTCGGAGAGTGGGCTAAAGTCAAGAACTTTCCGACGACGGTGCACGTCGAGCTGCTGGAAGCCAAGAAGATTCCGGACCCGGTACGTGGATCTAATAACATGTAGCGCCTGCTTTCGTACTGACAGACCATCATAGTTTCTCGGTCTCAGTGAATGGGATGTTCAATGTGGGTTCATGTTTGGATTCAGAACGCTGTCCGCAAATACTCACCTTTCTTCCATGTTCAAGGGGTCGGCGAAAGTGATTGGGCGTTCAAGACTACCTTCGCAGTAGACCAGAACCAATACGACGCGGAGAATGTCGATCTTGTGTTCCAAGGTCTCGACACTTTTGCGTCAGTCGAGCTGGTACGTATCAATCCAATTGTGCTGTTCGGTGTGTTGATTACAGGCCCCTTCAGAATGGCAAGCAAATCCTCGAGTGAGGTCATCGCCGTCACCGCGAAGCTCACGTACTCAGATATATCAATCTTTCCCACAGGTCCAACAACCAGTTTGTCTCATATTCCGTCAGTGTCAAGAATGCTTTGAATGCTCCGGGTCAAGATAACGAGCTAGTTATCCATTTTACGAGTGCGTTCCGCAAGGTGTGTAAAACTAAAACAGAAATGATCAGTCCATTTATATGAGCTTTCGCAGGGTCGTCAAATTGAGCAAGCGCACAAGAAATACCACCTCTGGAATGGCGATTCTAGCCGTCTGCACGTCAGAAAGGCTCAGTACAAGTATGTGGTGCAAACTTCCCGTACCCTCCCTCGCATGGCTGACATTCCTCTTCTTCAGCTATGGCTGGGACTGGGGTTTGTCGCGCCGCTCCTATGGTCTGCTTGATCCTCATGTTAGATTATAGGTCCGGTGCTGATGACCACGGGCCCGTGGAAGCCCATCGTCCTCGAGACGTACCACACACGCATCGGGGAGATCAGGGTGGACGCCGATGTCGACGAGCAACTGAGCGCTGCGGTCGAGGTGACGCTTGCGGTGGAAGGAGTCGAGAAAGATACGACAGCGATCGTGCAACTCGTGAACGCCGACGGCAAGGCCATCGTCTCCAAGGAAGTCGATGTCACGGCTAGCGATAATCGTGGGACCGTGGCCTTTAGCCTTGACAAGGGCTCCTTCGACCTCTGGTACCCGGTCGGGTACGGAAAGCAGCCATTGTATGAAGCTACAATTGAGCTCAAGGACAAGGTGTGTTGCGATATACCTTGATCAGAATCCGATACGATGTGGGGAATTCTCAGAATAATAGCCCTATCGACAAGAAGAGCCAGTCATTTGCATTTAGGCGGGCTCGCGTCGTGCAGGACGAGCTAGACGAGGGTCACACGTTCTTGTTCGAAATCAACAACATCAGAATTTTCTGTGGAGGTGAACCAGCTATCTGATCGTCTGTCTCGTGTCGCTGACCGTAAACAAGGCTCCAACTGGATTCCGGCGGACTCGTTCTTGACAACGTGCGGGTCTCTCGCCGGTGCCCCCGCGTTCAATGACACTGATGCATCCCACGCAGGATGACCAAGGACCGCTACCGCGCGTGGCTTCAATTGCTCGTCGACGGCAATCAGAATATGATTCGAGTGTGGGGTGGAGGCATCTACGAGTCCGATGACTTCTACGACATCTGCGACGGTCCGTACAGTCCGCACCGATGGTCGCGACAATTCATCGAACTGATCGTGCTCTAGAGCTTGGCATACTGGTTTGGCAAGATTTCATGTTCGGCTGTGGGCAGGTACGTCGCTTGTCGATGGCATACACCTTCGGATTGATCCTCGGGCTCGATCGTAGTATCCCGGATATCCCGAGTTCCTGGCGCAAGTCGAGGTCGAGGCCGTGCAGAACGTGAAACGACTACGCCATCACCCGTCGGTGGTGATCTTTGGTATGTGCGCATCAGATACAGGCTGTAGTCACCAGAGCTAATGTAATCATCCAGCTGGCAACAACGAAGGTTAGACACACTCCAGGGCTAATTTGTAGACCTGCATGGACTCACGATCACGCTATAGACTATCAACTGATAGAGTCTCTCAATATCAGCCTCAATGACGAAGAGAAGTTCCCTGCGCAAAAGATTTATGAGCAGCTGCTACCAGAAGCTGTAGCGAAGCACTGCAAAATACATTACCACCGTAGTTCCCCTTACAGCGGCTTTGGGAAGCCTACCACTGATCAGAAAAACGGTGACCTGCATCAGTGTGCGTAAAATTGATTCTCGAGTGTGTCCTCGGTGTCCGGTCTCACATTTTTCCTGGTCCAGGGAACGTCTGGCACGGTTCCCAGGAGCCCTGGCATAACTGGGACAAGCTGGCCGGACGCTTCGTGTCTGAATTTGGCATGTACGTATCCTTCGCATTCGCGGGACCTGCAATGTGACCGCGGCGCTCACGGATGTGCGCACAGGGAAGCATACCCAGACGTCCGCACCGCGGAGTACTGGCTCGGTGGCAACAAGGCGGAATGGTTCCCTCAGTCTAGGTACGTAGGGCCGCATGGGCATTACGTACGAGCGCGAGCACTGAACGACCGGAAATGAAGGACGAGTGCGAACCACAACAAGGCAGACGGGTTCGAGCGACGGTTAGAGGTAAGTGTGTTACCGCGAACCGCGCCTCGACGGCGCCTGGCGTTTTTCTTGCACGAGACCTACGTTGACATACTCCGGATCTCCAGCTTTACCTCATGGAGAACTTCAGGCATGCGTTCGACATGGAGAGGTATGGGGCAATCGTCGCTGTATTTCCCTCGGCGACGTCTGCTGACCGCGGCCTCGGTGCCACTAGCTACATTTACTACACACAGATTATGCAGGCCGAGACCCTGGCCGCCGCCTACCGTCTCTGGCGGCGCAACTGGAAAGGCAGGGGCAAGGAGTACACGGCCGGGGCGCTCGTGTGGCAGGTGCGCTGGCGCGTTCTTTCTTCCCGGGCGTCGAGACTGACGTCGCCGCGGGGGAGATCAACGACTGCTGGCCGACGACGTCGTGGGCGATCGCAGACTACTTCCTGCGCCCGAAGCCGGCGTTCCACGCGATCGCGCGCGAGCTGCGGGCGGTGACGGTCGGGGCGGCGCGCACGGAGCACACGACGCACCCGGACGCGGCGTCGGCCGCGAAGCTCGCGGTCGCGACGGAGCTGCAGGTGTGGGGCGCGAACAGCACGCTCGCGCCCGTCGCCGCGACGCTCGAGCTCGCGTCGTTCGACCTCGC
>KN840492.1:27077-133934 GCA_000832265.1 Phlebiopsis gigantea 11061_1 CR5-6
GCCTGCTCGACGCGCACGGCGGCGTGCTCGCGCGGTTCGCCAGCTGGTACGCCCCCCCTGCGCTGCGCCCGCACGCCGGCTGACGCCGCCCGTTTGCAGGCCCGAGCCGTACAAGTTCCTCGCGTTCCCGGCGGTGGCGAGCCTGGGGCTCACGGTCGAGCCGACGACGGCGGGCGGGGTCGAGGCGGTGCGGCTCGCGGCGCAGCGGCCGGTCAAGGGCGTCGTGCTCGACGTCGAGGGCGGCGGCGGGGAGGTCCGGTGGGGCGACCAGGCGATCGACCTGGTGCCGGGCGACGCGCAGGTGGTGACGGCCGTGGGCCTGAACGGCCGGAAGGTCGCGACGCGCTTCCTGGGCGACGGCACGGCGTGACGCCCGCACGTGGGGGTCGACGCGGGGGAACGAATTTGGGGCGTCGACGCGAATGTACGATTGCGCTAATGTCGTTCAGGCCGTTGGTGTCATATATGCGCGTGCCGCCCGTGCGACATTCGCTTTCTGTCCGAAATACCTTACGCGCGAGCGTGTCCCCTAAATCTGCCCAGCGGACGCCGGCTAGACCGTCGAAGGGGCTTGTGCGCCCGTTTAGCTCGAGCGGCGCTGCTCCCGCGAGCCTCACAGCTCCGAGGGTGGCCCCTGTCGCCCGCCCAGACCCAGCCCATCCACTGCGGGCGGTATCTCTGGCTGCCTTCCGCATCATCATGGCGCGACGCACCCTCGTTCGTCCCCCAATAACGCCCTCGGCCGAGCACAAGCAGAGGGTAAAAAAATTCAGATGGCATTACAAACGGTAGCAGAAACGACGATTAGGAACCGCGCCGCGCAGGGCATGTGTGGACAGGAGGCGGAAGTATATGTATCATACGTACAGGGGTGGGCTTTACAGAGCGGGAGAACAGACAATAATAAGAGAGGCGGTGCTACGGCGGCGAGGGCGCAGACGACAAGTCAAGGTCCGTGTCAGCCCGGGACAGAGGCGAGCATGGATGCGCGCGCGAGGCCGCGACGGGGCGGCCTGCGGCGTGGGGGGTCATGCGACCGATGCGACATGTGAGTGTGGAAAGAAGAACGCTGCGGGCGTATGACGATGCGAGTGCGAGAGGGAAAGACGATGCAGGATGAGAACGTTTCTAGCGTCTAGGGAGGCCGGGATGTATCATTGGATCGTGCACTTGGAGGCTGGCGGGTCAGCTTTGCTGCTCGGAGACGCCTTCTCGATCTCCGCGAGGCAGAGCTCAAAGACCTTGGCTGGGGGGGCACAGGCGGCGGGCGTCAGCCCGAGGACGGCGATGCGGACCCACGATACTCACAGACGTTGGTGTTCGCCTTTGCGCTGGTCTCGACCCACGCCGCGTGGTTCTGTTTGGCGAGCTGCTGGCCTTCCTCCGCGGGGACCTGTCTGGGTTTGCCGTGAGGAGGGCTGTTCGCGATCAGACTGAATTCGCAGGGGTCTCTCGGAGCGACGCGCAGAGCCCTGGGACATACCTGGTAGACAGGTCGGTCTTTGAGCCGACGATGACGCACGGTATTTGATTGAGCCCGCAAAAGTTGATGATTTTGTCGTACACGATCTGGACCATGTCGAACGACTTGCGGGAGGCGACGGAGTAGACGAGGACGAAGCCGTGAATACCAATGGCATGTTTCGAGTTCAGGATAGTGTATTCATCCTGGAGGATGCAGCGATGAGTTTCTACTCGTCGAAACGGAGGGGCCACAGCGTGAACGATCTCGCAGAAGTGTAAAGTGGTTATAGACACAGAAAGCGATGTCGTGTGCGATTGTTGAAAAGTCGATATGCCGGGGAGCGGAGCCGGTGGAACGCAGATTCGGGGTAGTGGAACGGAAACGCAAGGCCACCAGAAAGATCGCAGTAGGGGACCACAGAATGGAGTAGTAACGGGGAACGTAACGGAGGGAGAGAGCCCAGACATGCATGCGGCAACTCACCTGGCCAGCGGTATCTATGATGTCACAGTCGAAGGTGGTACCGTTGTAGTTGAGGGTCTTGGAGAAGGTGCTCTCGATGGTCGGGTAATACGACTCGACAAAGGTGTTCTCGATGAACTGGATGACGAGCGACGACTTGCCTAGGGGCGCTGTGTGTGAGCGCGCGGGCGGGGCAGAGAGCGGGGCTGACGCACCGACCGAGCGGGAGCCGAGGACAGCGATCTTGCGCTTCTTGACGAGTTCGCCGGGCATGGTGGCGGGCGACAGGGGGTACTAGTGGACCGGGCTCGGGCGGGGGGGTATTATAAGGGAAGTTGGGTAGGGCGGAAAAAGGTGGAGAATGCTGTGGAGGGTGGCGAGGTATTTTGTGGGCCGTTTCTCCGTGAGGCCGACAGGAGCTGGGTGGGTGGGGGGCACGCCACGGACGGCGGACGGGGAGGAGGTGGCAGGCGGAAGGAGGGAAAGGGGTATTTAAGCGTCGGCCTGAAGGGGACATTTGCAGCTGGACACGGATCGGTCGTCGCCGGGAAAACGACCATCCAGGCAGGTTCATCCTCGTCTGCTCCCTGCCAACCGCCACGGCGACTGTTTAAAAAATTACATACAACGCAGCCGTCGCAGGCCACCCAGCGTTTGGGTGCCCTGTCCCCGGCGGACCAGGTCCCCAGGACCCCGCCCATTTGTGTCCTCCCTTGCCTCTCCCCGCTGCTCGGTCGGACGCTGTAGCCAGTTCCGGGCGTTTTACGTCTGCGAGCATTAATATTGCAAGGCCCGGGAGCGGTCGACGCTGTGCCGTCTCGCAAGTCATGCTCGTGAGCTCCGAAACCGCCTAGCCGACACGCTCGCGGAGGCTCGCGTTTCGAGACAAGTCGCAGCGCCCTCATCTATCACGGCTGCGAGACATGGTCGCGACGCGCCGCCGTCCCGACCGACGCCGCACCACACCACCACGGCGCATCCCGCCGCTCGCCCTGCGTTTCACGAGCCCGATCGCGTGGCGACGCCCCGCTGCTCAACGCATCTCCCTACGTTGGGGGGTTGCTACGCAGCGCGCCCCGCACGTCCGCCCGGCGTCTGCCCGCTACGTAAAGCTGAGGTGTTGCGCCAGGGGACGCACGCGTAACCTTGCAGGCGCGCGCGTGGGGGGCGGCGCCATGTAAGTGATTACAGCCAGGGGTCCGCGTGCGCATGTGAAAGCGCGGCGGGTGATGAGCTGGCCCGCCGCCACGACGCCCGCGCCGAAAGCGGGCGATCGACGACGGTCCTCCCCCCGGGTGTGCGCGCGGGGATGGCCACTTTAGCGTGCGCGATGGGACACACCAGGCCAGCGCCGTCCGGGGCAGCCAGTCCGCGCGGCGCACGCCGACTGCGTGCGTATCGTGCCCGGGATGCCGTACGCGCGTGTGTCATTGGGTTCGATGGACGTCGTGGGCGCCGGTGGCGAGGCGGCGCAGCGCGTCGTCCGAGGGGCATACGTGCGCGCCGTCCCACGCGCCGTCGCCAGTGGGAAGGCGGGCGTGATGCGTGATGGGGGCACGGATTTACGGACTTGCCTCGCTCGGCAGCCAGCGTGCGCGCACGCTAGGCAGAGCCTCAGGCGCGTCGTCCGCTGCTTATCGCGCGCGCGCTCGGGCTCGCCCGCACCAGCAGGCGAGTGGACAAATGCCCCCATTAGGCGTGTCTTGCCTTTTGCGAATGGGGTCGTGCCCAGCAGCAGACGCGTCCACACGCGGTGCCTCGCGCGTCGATACAGGTGCGCCAGCTGAATCACAACAGGGCATGTTAATGACCGGTTATTACCCTCAGCCAACAAGCTGTGACAGAGACTGCACCTCGATCATTATGAATAGGGCAAGCCAACGTTCACGCAAAATTCAGTTTCCAAGCCAGGACTTTCACGATATTTGTCACGTTGTTCAAATTCCCTCAGCAAACCGGCCGTGAGGATTCCCATGCAGGACTGAGCGTGATTGATGTCAGAAACCCGTTGGTAACATCTGTTCTGCTCCAGATAGCCTTTCCGCGGCGACCGTCTCCGCGCCACCGGCCCCCACGTGCGGACCTAGGGGACTGCTCCCGTCGGGTCCGCCGCGCGCAGGCTCCAGCACGCTGCGCGTCTCAGGAAGATCGGCGGTTTTGCAGCGACAAAGTGCGAGCTCGGGAGAATCTCGTGCGACGCCACCATCTGCGCCGGTGCGTGCGATAAGAAGAGAGCGAACGGACGAGGGCAGAAACTGCTGCGCTCGCCGTGCACGCGTCGATGCGGCGCGAGCGGGGGTGCGCACACGGCGTGTGTTGTGCGCGACGACGCCGCGGGCGCGCGAGCTGTAGACAGTGTGCGAGCTCGCATCCAGGCGGGCCGCCGTGTGCCTTCGCGGGGCGACCGGGCCAGGCCCGGTGGTGGTGCCCCGCAGAAACACACAAAAGGTGCGTGTTTGGAACGCCGTGAAGGTTGCCAGCGACGAACGGCTGCTCGCACCAGCCGCGGTCCTCGCAGGTCCCCCATCTGCGCGCGGGAAATGAGGGTGTAACGTGCGAGGGCACCCTCGGAGGGCAGGACCGCTGGGCAGGTGGCGAGGGGGTGACGATCGCCCAGGGTCCTGCGGCGAATCTCTGGCGATGGCGTTCGCAGCGTCGGGTCGCGGCGAACATATGCGGCCCTGGGCAGCAGCGTCGCGTATGTCTTCGACGCAGTTGGCATTACGATCAGATACCGTCTTCCGACGGCTCCGCCAAGGCACGCACTCGCCGACGGCAGAACATCCCACGACGCGCCTTGTGGGCCTCGGCACCAGTCTGAGCACCACTGGAATGGATTCACAAGACATCTGGGCTTTAATCATGCGCCATTCAGGTGGGGTGATAGAGTACAACTGTACATATGCCACGACGACGGTCCCTGATCCCGATTCAGCTGCGCACGGAAGATCGTCAGCCACCGACGCGCACGGCGAGAGGAGCGCACCGCTCACACATGGATCTGCTCGTACGCCGCGAACCGCTCGAGCACGGCCGCCCACTTGCCGTCGTGCAGCGCGGCGATGCGCGCCCACAGCCGCGGGCCGCCGACGCGCGCCCACCGCAGGAGCGCGGCGAGCTGGAGGTCCACGAAGGTGACGCCGTCGCCCGCGAACAGCGCGTCGCGGCCGNCGTCGCGAGGTCCTGCATCGGCGCGCCGAGCAGCGCGGGACGCGTCTGCGCGAGCCACGCGGCGCCGCGCGCGTCGAAGACGGTGGCGTACTCGGCGACGAGCGACTTGTAGAGCGGCAGCGCGACGGCGGGCCCGAGCGCGTCGAGCACGGCGGCCTGCAGCGCGTCGGTGCCCGCCGGGAAGAGCGCGGGCGTGGCGGGGTACGCGGTGTCGAGGTACTTGGCGATGGCGGCCGAGTCGACGACGCGCCGCTGCGTGTTCGGATCGAAGATCATCGGGAGCGTGTAGTACGGCCGCCCGTCGGGCCAGGTGGACGTGTGCGGCGCGTCGAGCGCGCGCAGCGTATCCTCGATGTCCGGGTACTCGATCCACTCGGTCGTATGCGGGAGACCCTTGTAGTTGAGGGCATAGCTGGGAGCGCGTGAGCGTCAGTGTGCTGTGCTCGACTCTCGAGGTTGCGCACCGGACTTTCCAGGTATTGGGTGAAACAGGCTGCTTGTCCTTGGATGGGATGTCGTAAAGTACGATAGGCTGGATCTCGCTCATCCTTGTGTTTGCTGTGGTGTGCTGTGTCGAGGTTGAAGGTGGACGGTGTTGCTGGGAGACATAGCACCTGAGCCTCCTTTATGTATTCGTGTACCCGTACACCTCTACAGTGTGTCCGGCGATGTACAGCGCCGTTATGCAGCACCGGAGGCTAAAGGGGCGGTGATTGGATCGAGAAACAGGGGGCAATGTAATAGGCTGCAGTAAGCTTAGTTAGCGTGCTCGCCGATGGCCGGTCCATGTACATACATTGCATCAGTACAGGGATAGTACGAGCACATCCAGAGACATGCCTGGAGATACAAGTGAACCATTTGCTTACTTGATGCTTATGTACGCTCAGGCGCGTGCCGCACAGGCTGAGACATGGGCGCAGATGGTGACCTACGGCGACGCCATAAACTCGGTCTATTGGCAAGCGCGCGAAGGACTTTGCTACGCACGCGAGTACGAATCCCGAGGTATTACGGCGGCGGTGTGCAACACTGAGAGAAAGGAAGCGCTATGTGCTACTAACACGGTGGGCTCAGATGGCGCCTCGCTCGTCAGGCCTCAGGATTTGGTCAGGGTCGGCCGAGGATGCTCAGAGTTCCCGAGACAGTAAATACGGACTCCCTGATAGAATATCCGAGAGCTTTCTGAGTGGTGTCGGTGTCAAATACAAGTGTTCGGCTTCACAGTCACTCACGAAATTAGTGACGACCTGGGAGGTCGATGACAAGCTGCCAGTGCCGGGCGGCGCCTTTCAAAACCAGTCCAGGGAATTTCGGTATTTTGGCGGACCAGTGCGCACGCCGCATATCCAAGGAAAATATAAGCATATGTATAGCCTCCAATCCTCCCATCTATTTTGTGCTCTCGACAATGCTATGTTCACAGCGGGTGCACATATGAATCACACTGAGTTTATCATCGCATGGCCTCCACGTGGCCGCCACAAAACACTCGGCTCCTCGGCAATTCAGGCGGCTACGTTCTCAGCATCCACGCTCAGGCTCTTGCGTTATTGCTTGAGAGTGCTTGAGATAACGAGATGGCGGCCACCCTTACATCTCACCACCGTCTTCTTTGCGCTCTGGAGCCACTTCCATACGCGTTATTTCGAGTAGGATCTGGGACGACAACTTGAATCGGCGGTTGATACATTCCTGTCGCCGAACTGACCCTCGACCTTCAAAGCTCCAGTTGTATTATGACTCGTCCTGCGACCATGGAATCAGAAGCTGTCGACGCGCAGACCCCCCTATTGAAATCCTCCCTCACCAGTAGTCAGTCGCAGGCTTCCTGGGAGACGCATGGCGACGAGTTCGGCGGGACAGCTGCCAGGCAAGAGCTTGAGAAGAAACTGTTATGGAAGGTAGATAAACGCATGTCGATTCTGATCTTGATATACATTTTGAATTTTGTGCGTGTTTGTACTCGAATCGTGGTACTATGTATGTCTAACATATGTGTATGGCGGACACCTCAAGATCGACCGCAACAATGCCGGGTACGCTTACGCTGGATGCTTGTGGTCTGGTGTGAATAGCAAACTGATATCTTTGACATTGTAGAGCAGCGCGCCTGCGTGGGTTCGAAGAAGACTTAGGTCTGAAGGGCCAGCAGTTTGCTACGGTACTTTCAATCCTTTATGTTGGATACATCTCCATGCAAATCCCCTCGTGCGCATCTCTTTGTCTCGCACTTCCTGCTTGGCCTCATATATGCTCAAGAAATATGTTTCTCAACCATATTGGCAAGCCATCCCTCTACCTGCCGACGTGTATGGCGATATGGGGCATGGTTTCTGTCATGACAGGTATGTACTACGTCGAACTTTATAGATTGTCTGTCTCACCTCGTACGACAAGGTTTTGCGAACACGTAAGTATCTCTAACCAAAACATATACCATTCTAAACAACATTCTAGTTTCTGCGATGTACTGCTTACCCGAATAATCCTCGGAGTAGTGGAGGCCTCGTTCTTTCCCGGCGCACTCTTCCTTATCAGCAAGTGGTACAAGCATAGCGAACTCGGCTCCCGGACAGCTTTGCTCTACTGCGGAAATATCGTCAGCAACGCCTTTGGAGCTCTCATCGCGTCCGCCATCCTGGACAACATGGAGGGTGTCCTTGGCCGCGCAGCGTGGAGGTGGCTATTCTATCTTGAAGGCTCCACGACCATCCTGGTCGCTATATGCGCCATGTTTATACTCCCCGACTTTCCGGAAACGACCAAGAGTGGTTGGCTCACGGAGCAGGAGGTTAAACTCGCTGTTCGGAGAATGGAAGAGGACGCAGATACGCACCATGATCATGCCGGAAGCAAGAGCCTTGTACAAGGTTTCTGGATGGCTATCCTGGACCCCAATGTCTGGATACTGACGATTGCAATGTTCTTCCAAACCATCGCCAACGGATTCACTGCTTATTTCCCAACCATAGTCTCGACATTGGGATACAGTCGCACGGTCACACTCCTTTTATGTGCCCCTCCGTACTTGTTCATAGCGTTTGAAGCTTTCTTCGTCTCGCGGTAAGTTAACAAGAATTTCTCCTCGCACCAAAGAAGCTCATGTGCTCGTACAGACACTCTGACAAAGTGGGGGAACGCTTCTATCACATCACAATACCATTCTGGATGGGCACGCTCGGATTCGCCATGGCCATGTCCACGATGAACACCGGTGTCCGGTACTTTTCTCTGTAAGCAGACTCTGCGATTCTATTCGCGGATTATCTAACATTGAGAATAGTTTCCTTCTTACTCAGTCCTACGCCGGGTTTTCCGTCTTCTATGGCTGGCTAAGCAACACATTCCCGAGTCCTCCCGCAAAACGCGCGGTTGCTCTCGCTTTCATCAACTCCGTCTCTCAGGTGGGAAATGTTGTTGGATCGTACGTCGTCTCAACCTGCCGTCCTATTTTTCGCAACTCATTTCCCGCCTGTCCAGCTACGCATGGCAGCCTACGTGGGCGCCGACATACAGAAATTCCTTCCTGATCTGTATCGTGGCATCTTGCTGCTCCATATTTTCGTGCTACGTCTTGAAGATTCGGCTGTCTTCGATGAACGAAAAGACGCAGAGGGCGGAGACCGAGAGAGGCGATGCGAGACCTGGGTTCAGATACCTGGTATAATTTCTTAAGTTTACGATGACTACATACGCTCTCGCAGTCATCTGCTACGTCGACCCGTCCTTCCTTAGAATATACACAGTGCACGGTATTAATATTGGCGATTGGTCTATCCTACAAGACCCTGTGACGGTGTTTCATGCTTCAACCACGGCATATGAACGAGGGCGAGCACTACGCGTGCGCTAGGTACATTCCCCGCCACACTCGTCGATCGCGAGGACCTGTTGAGCGAGATTAAACGAAGCGCTTACGTCGTCATCGTCAACCTTCCCGCGGAGATGCGTGGGTAGCTCTCGAAGCACAACGATCCAGAGTTCAGCAGAGGGCGTTGGAGGCTCAGCGTGGCTCAGGTGTGCCCCCTGCGGCGCGATATCCACGGCGGCCGCCTGTGGACGGCTCAGTGGCTAGCCAGCGAAGCCGTCCGCGCTCTGCCTCTGGGAGACTAAATTGTTCTAATCCTGTAAAGCATCGGATTCACTCGTATCCCACGTGGACGCCACAAATCCTCCGGCTACTCGGCATTCTGCGTTGATCCTGTCAAACATGGTCGCCGCGATAGCGAACGACGCTGTCTCTCTCCCCCATCGCGATCTCTGGCTTTTGTTGACTCTCTCTCTTAGATACTTACTGTATCATACATCTTGGGGCGTCTCAGAGAGTTTGTTCCGCTTCTCGCCTTCAATTACCATTTGCAGCCCACCACCTGAGCTCTGAACCACGACCCATCAACCTTATGACCATGGAGGAAGAGGTCTCGGACGCACGTACCCCTCTGCTGAAGCCCTCCACTTCCTCTGCTGTTATGCAGGCAGCCTGGAATACCGCTGACGAGCAGCGCGACGCTGAGTTCGGTGGTTGCGCTGCCAGGCAGGAGCTCGAGAAGAGACTACTTTGGAAGGTGGACAAGCGTATGTCAATCTTGATCTTGATCTACATCCTGAACTTTGTGCGTACTTTCCTTGTCACTCGTACCAACGGTCTAATGTATTTGATACTTTCTCCTAGATAGACCGCAACAACGCCGGGTATGCTCACGCGAGAACGATCACGGTTCTATGAGGATATCGAACTGATACCCTCAACCGCGCAGAGCTGCTCGTCTACGCGGGTTTGAAGAAGATTTAGGTCTCAAGGGCCAACAGTTTGCGACGGTCTTATCAGTCCTTTATGTCGGATATATCTCCATGCAGATACCCTCGTCAGTGCACTTCCGTTGCCCGCTACTCGGAGACTTCATATATGCACCAGAAACATGTTCCTCAATCACATCGGCAAGGCGTCTCTGTACCTCCCAGCATGTATGGCGATATGGGGATTGGTTTCCGTCATGACGGGTCAGTTACATCGCTAAATGCATCGTTCAAGTTCATTGAGTAACGTCTACGCAGGCTTTGCCAACAAGTATGCCTTCGTGAATAAATCTTTATCCACTCTAACAGACGATATAGTTTCGTCGACGTACTGCTTACGCGACTAGTACTCGGTGTTGTGGAAGCTTCGTTCTTCCCGGGCGCGCTCTTCCTTATCAGCAAATGGTATAAACACAGCGAGCTCGGCTCTCGGACAGCCTTACTCTTCTGCGGAAACATCATCAGCAACGCGTTTGGTGCTCTTATTGCATCTGCTATCCTCGACAACATGCAGGGCGTTCTGGGCCGCGCCGCTTGGAGATGGCTATTCTACATTGAAGGTTCTCTGACCATCGTAGTTGCTATGTGCGCGATGTTTATACTCCCCGACTTTCCTGAGACGACCAAAAGCGGGTGGTTAACAGAACAAGAGGTCCGGCTTGCTGTTCGTAGAATGGAAGAAGACGCAGATGCGCACCATGAACTCGAGGGAAGGAGAAGTCCCATGGAAGGCCTATGGATGGCGGTCGCGGATCCGAACGTATGGATCCTCACCGTCGCGATGCTATCACAAATCATGGCGAATGGATTTACTGCTTGGTTCCCGACTATAGTGGCGACACTAGGCTACAGCCCTACGATCACGTTACTGCTGTGCGCACCTCCATACCTGTTTACAACGTTTGAGACCTTTTTTGTCGCACGGTGCGTCTATCTACGCCTCTATTAGCTCGGGAAAATCTGACGGTATCACCCCAGGCGCTCGGACAAAGTTGGTGAACGCTTCTACCACATCACTATTCCCTTCTGGATCGGCATTCTGGGTTTCGCCATCGCCATGTCTACGATGAACACAGGCGTACGATACTTCTCTCTGTACGTGGATCTCGTTGATTCCCTCGAACGTGTCTGACAAAGATTTGTAGGTTCCTTCTCACACAGTCCTATGCTGGCTTTTCGGTCTTCTACGGCTGGGTAAGCAACACCTTCCCTAGCCCTCCGGCAAAACGAGCGGTGGCCCTTGCCTTGATCAACTCGCTGTCGCAGCTAGGGAATATTGCTGGCTCGTACGTCGTCAACATCTGGGGCTTCCCCTTCATTGCTCATCGTATGCTTGTACAGTTATGTGTGGCAGGCTGCGTGGGCACCAACATACAGAAACTCATTCCTGATCTGCATTGTTGCATCCTGCACCTCGATCTTGTTCTGCTACATACTGAAGAACCGTTTGTCCTCTAAAAACCTGAAGTTCCAAAGAGCTGAGACGGAAAGAGGAGACGAGAGATCTGGGTTCCGATATTTGGTATAGTGGTCCATCAGCTCATGATACCACTACTATGCACTTTGCGATGGCTGTGTACTTATAGACAAGCAGAGAAATATAACGAATATGTATATCAGGTTCGCGAGAAAGGAAGAAACAAAACTTTGCCCAGTCTTAACTCAGCTACGGCCTCTTCGGATAGTGGTGCGTCAAATCGAGTGGCTATTTTTGAACCGTGAGACTGATGCATCCTAGATGTCGAGTACTGATACTGCGACAAGACTAGAACGACGGAAGCGTCGCCCAAGTGCGCTCAACTTACATTGACAGTTCCGCATGGAGGGTCGCAGTGCGGCCACCAATACTTCGATCCCGCCCCAAGGCCGCGATGAGCCACCGAATCACCCCGCAGGAGCAGACAAAACAAAATAGCGCACACGCACGCAAGACAACTTCCTCCTCGACGACCACCGCCTGCCTTGCATAATGGGTAACACGGACTGGGACTGCGAGGATGAGACCGACGTCGGGTTTAACGAGACCGCCGCGAGAAGGGCATTAGAGAAGAAACTCTTGTGGAAAATTGACAAACGAATGTCGATTCTGGTGCTCATATATATATTGAATTTCGTGAGTAGTCACCTTGTTCACGACATACGTAGTTCCTGACTATCAAAGATTGACCGCAACAACACCGGGTACGTATGAGCAACTGCATTTTCAAGTCTTACTAAAATATATTTCGTTTAAGTGCCGCGCGGCTGCGTGGATTCGAGGAAGATTTGGGCTTGAAAGGCCAACAATTTGCCACTCTATTCGCGGTATTATACGTCGGCTACATCAGCATGCAGATACCCTCGTGAGTACCCTCCAATACACTTTCAGTCATCCGCTGATGCTCTTTTAGCAACATGTTTCTCAGCCGCATTAGCAGGCCATCGTTGTACCTTCCAATGTGCATGATAGTCTGGGGTTTTCTGTCACTTTTGACCGGTAAGTCGCTCCAATACTCTGGTTTTCTTCTACTCAACAATAGATAGGATGCGCAAACAAGTCAGTATTATCCTGACCCATATCCGCCTCATCCCGTATAACATGCATCTAGTTTCACCCAAGTGCTCCTTACTCGTGTCATCCTCGGAATTGTGGAGGCTTCATTTTTCCCTGGGGCAGTATTCCTCATTAGCCGATGGTACAAACACGACGAGCTGGGTATGCGGACGGCTATCCTAGTCTGCGGGGTCATTTTCAGCAACGCATTTGGCGCCCTACTTGCGTCTGCTATACTGGATAGCATGCAAGGCGTCCTAGGATTCGCCGCTTGGCGGTGGCTATTCTTCGTTGAAGGGACTACTACGATCATAGTGGCTACCTCTGCGGTATACATTCTCCCCGATTTTCCTGAGACGACGCGGCCGGGCTGGCTAACGGAAGAGGAGGTTCGACTCGCAGTACGGAGGATGCAAGAAAACGCAGACATGTCTGAAGACTACGGCGTCGATACGAAGGGCATATCCGACGGATTTTGGCTGGCAATATCGGATCCCAACACCTGGATCCTCACGATGACCCAATTCTTTTTGACATTATCGGGTGGCTTTACCGACTGGTTCCCAACGATTATGTCGACCCTTGGCTACAACCCCACTATCACCCTACTTTTGTGTGCACCTCCCTACCTGTTAACAACTGTAATCACTTTCATAGCTGCAAGGTGAGTGGCTAGTGGAATCATTACGCACATACTGAAGAAGAAACTCCCGTCGTTAGACATTCAGACATGACCCGAGAACGATGCAAACATATTACAGTGCCATTGTGGATTACTTTGATCGGGCTCCTTATTGCAATGTCTACGATGTCCACGACTGCCCGGTACTTCTCATTGTGAGTCTTATACCTGGTCTCATGCGTACAAAGGGTGACACATTTTGGCGAAGTTCCCTTCTGACCGTGTCATACACCGGCTGCGCAATTTTTCTTGGATGGCAGAGCAACATATTTCCCAGTCCGCCAGTTAAACGCGCAGTGGCACTAGCCTTTATCAACGCTGTATCCAATGTAGGCAACATTTTCGGGTCGTAAGTGCGATTGTGCCCATTGTATTCCGTTCCTGACAAAGTTTACTAGTTATATCTGGCAACCATCGTGGGCTCCAACGTACCGCGCCTCGTTAGCGATCTGCGCTATCTCTACATGCGCTGCTATCGCGTCGGTGCATTATGTGAAGCGACGCTTGGTAAAGATGAACAACACGCTTCATCAGGCGGAATTAGACAAAGGGGAGAGTACGGTCGGGTTCCGCTACTTGACGTAGCTGCCTGGTCGAGTATATTCTCGTTGATCCCTAAGGCCCCTAGTTGTGTACTTATATTTAGCAGTAATGCATTCTTGTACCATCTTGCACAATCATACAGGAGGCATAGGCGTTCTTGGACCCTCGCATCTACCATTCTATTACCAAGGTCGACAATGGTCGGCACATAATCATCATTCATTGTATGGGCTGGTGTGCACGCACAGTATAAGTTTGCTATCAGACTATATGATATGCGCTCTTCTTTACCGTACAGACTGCGCACTGTCCCTTGACAGTATTCCTGGTGAGAGCTCTTGATGAAAGCTAACTGACGTGTGAAGTTGCGGAACTACTTATGGCGAAATTCATTGACTCGGATACAACTATCGCCTTCACTATCACCGGCTCCCCAACGATCAATGAAACATAAAAGAATTAACCCTAAATTAGTGGCAGAGAGGGCCGCTTTCAATGCACTCGGTAGGAAATACGAAGGAGATGAGGATGGCACATGTATAAAATGTAGATCCACAATGCCTACTATGAACGTCCAGCCCGCTCACTGATGTCGACCTCTGATATCGACTCGATAAAAGACGCTGATCTAGAAAAAGTTGACGTCCCAAGTAGCTCCGTCATTGATCATGATCCTGACGCAGAATTCGGGGGCTATGAAGCGAGGAAGGCCTTGGAACGGAAGCTGTTGAGAAAGCTGGATCTGCGGATGTCGGTATTGGTAGTCATATACATACTGAACTACGTACGTGTTCATTCTTCGATTGGAGAACAGAATCGTTGATGCATTTTTTTCAGATGGATAGAAATAATGCAGGGTATGTATATGCGAATGAACCTGCCGAGACGATGAAGATATTCAGTTTTTTTGTCTCTAGTGCCGCGCGTTTGAAGGGCCTAGAAGAAGACTTACACCTAACCGGACAAGAATTTCCAACACTGTTATCCATCCTCTATGTTGGATATATCTTGATGCAAATTCCTTCGTAGGTTCAGTACTCCGGAAAGGGTCTTTCTACTAATTTGTCACAGGAATATGCTCTTGAATTATCTCGGAAAGCCTTCCTTGCAATTGCCCATATGCATGATGCTGTGGGGAATAATCTCGATCTTGACCGGTGTGACCAAGAAGTGAGTGAAAGAAGTGCAAGGTTTGCGCAGTCACTCACAAGCGAGTTTATAGCTTTGTCGGGACTCTCCTCACTAGGTTCTTCCTCGGCTTCGTCGAAGCTGCGTTCTATCCCGGCGCTCTGTTTTTACTAAGCAAATGGTACAAGAGGAATGAGCTTGGGTTACGAACCGCTATCCTATACTGTGGGAGTATCATCAGTATCGCATTCGGCTCCCTCCTTGCCTCGGGAATCCTGGATGGCATGCAAGGAAAGCTCGGACAGGCGGCCTGGAGATGGCTCTTCTACATCGAGGGCGCGTTGACCGTCTTTGTTGCGTTCTGCGCCATCTTCGTCCTCCCAGACTTCCCTGCCACCGAGAAGGGGCGGTGGCTCAGCGAGCAAGAGAAACGGCTCGCTCTGAGGCGGATGGAAGAAGATGCCGGTGTTGGCGACGAAAGTGAGACGGAAGTGTCCGCATGGCAAGGCTTCGTGCTCGCTGTGAAGGACTGGAAGGTGTGGTGGATGGCGTTGGCTATGACCTCCCAGGTGGTCTGCCTGTCTTTCAATGCCTTCTTCCCCACTCTCTGTGCGACGATGGGATTTAGCACCACAGTCACCTTGCTGCTATGTGCTCCTCCCTTCGCCTGGACGGCATTGGAGGCCTTTGTGGTATCAAGGTCAGCATATTCAGGTCAATCTCGAAGACGGGCATTTACTCAACATTTCGAGCAGACACTCGGATAAGGTCGGCGAGCGATTTTGGCACTGCACGACACCATTCCTCTTCGGGATACTTGGGTTCATAATCGCTGTGTCCACCATGAATACAGCAGCAAGATATGTCTCTCTGTGCGTTCTTGCAGCTTCTCCTTGTGCTATTAGCATTGACCGGCGTGACACTCGTAGGTTCTTGATGGCCCAATGCTACGCGGGCTTCATAGTGCTTTTTGCTTGGGTTAGCAACACATTTCCCAGGCCGCCAGCCAAACGGGCTGTTGCAGTAGCTCTAGTGAATGCCTTTTCGCAGCTAGGAAATGTTGCAGGATCGTGAGTGAGGGCTGAGTATATCGTCCGGGTGGCTAATGACGCTCATCCCAGCTACGTCTGGCCCAGTACATGGGGATCGAGCTACACAAATTCCTACGCCATTTGCATCTCGACTGGAGGCTTCTCTATCTTGATTTTGGCCGTCATGAAAGTGCATCTTGAGTCGGTGAACAGAAAGATGGACAAAGAAGTGACCTTGGATCATAGCCAGACGTCTTTCAGATACTTTTCATAGTTTTTATCGGCGACCTGCCTAGCCGGTGGACAGCCGACCTACCTAATGACAACATTAAGTGGGACATAAATAACGGCGCCGGGGTTCACCTTTTGTTATGTACTTCATACGGTATCATACCTAAGATGAGACTGTACGTCTCGGATAAGAGTCCGTGCGCAGAGGATTGTAGAAGGCGGGAACAGACCCAGAAGAATCAGGTAGCTTTCGGAGCGCGATATTTCAACAGGGAAATTAGCTGGAGAAGTGATAATAGAGTATACAAAGTTTAGATTATGACTGAGACTAGGGCCTCACCTGAACTGGACTGTCAACGTACGTTCCATTGAAGATGATGCTACTTCCATCGAATTTCTGCAAGTATGATGGTATAGACTTTTACAAAACAATGGACTTGAGCAGCAAAGGAATGACAGTCGTTTACAGTATGGAACCTACGAAGTCCTAGATGTAGGCAACCGACATCACCCATCCCTTCTTTAGAGCGAAGCCGTCCAACGCATGTTTGGCGACCGTGGCCATATCTGGGGAGTCGAATAGGACTTGTGCCATTTTACACTTCTGTCCAGCAGCATTCGGTGTCGGCGAAGGCGCAATCTGTGTTGAGACGAAGCCTTGATACCTGAGGAAAGTCAGTTAGATGGTGTTGATGTTGAGAACAGGACAAGGGCATACTGTTGAAATAGCACTGATAATACGTCATCTGTGACCTCCTGTGGGAGGTTCGTGCAGGCTAGCCTGGCAGAAGGCTGCTGAGAAACGGCTGGAATAGCGCCTGTGAGCTGACGTCAGAAAGACCCTATACTAGACTAGGGAGGCTCGCGTAGCGTACTGGGGGCTTTTGCGCTTGTATCTTCGTCGTCCTCAATTTCCATCTCCTCCCCATCGTCATCATCGTCTACTCGCTCGCGCTTTGGCTCCCGCGTATCCTCATCCATCCTGTCGTCCCTACCACGCTTCTCACCACCGCCGATAACGCCGTTTCCGAGCCTTGCGGTAGTCTCCTTCGCGTGCACAGATGTTGGGGGGATGAAATCAGGATCTTCCTTTTTCAAAGTCGCATACGACTTCGACTTGGCGTATTCGATATGCTACAGAGAGCAGGACGTGCGGAACACACGAGACTTGTTCACATCAACGACTTCCCAAGACGACGTTCAATGAGCTGGACTGCGCACCATCGGTTTATCGTAGAAGATGACACCTTCGCACGCACGAAGTGCAGCGGTGGCCCCAGCTAGGTCACCGAACACGACAAAGGCCTGCCCCCGCATTTTTTGGGTCTTGAGCGCGACGACGTCTATGACCCGGCCATAGGTGGTGAACTGCGCGTAAAGCTGGTGTCTGAGCTCTTCCTTCTGAACCTTGTCATTGAGGTTTTTGATGTACAGCGTTGTCTGCGGCTGTGTGGAAGACATTGTCGCGGTGGGCAAGCGCAGACGACCTCGAGGAACTCACAGCATGCAGGTGGTCGCCGAAAAGGGGAATACTTCCCACGGTGAATACCTCCCGCTAAAGAGACACGTTCGACGGCGCACTGTTGTAAAGCCGCTTGGCGATATGGGTTGAATCACTTGGGAGGGGTTGCCTTCATCTACCTCTCACCCTTACCACGTCCATCGTGTTGTGCAGACTGCACCTGTCTGCCGGTATGTATCTTTTTGTGCAATTACATTCGCAGACGCGCGGTAAACGCAGTGGGCTGATTTTTGCGCTGGCAGAGCCCTCGCTGCTGTCCTACATCTGTCCACTACGTCGGCTCTCCTCAACAGGTCGCCTGCCGCCGCCCAAAAATCCCACGAAATCCGTGGCACAGAAGTTAATGATATTCTGACGCGACTAACGAATATACCACGGTCATGAACACTCCCCTCACCCCCGAATGGCTGCCATCGTTTGTTACGCCCTTCATTACCCTTTCGTACCCTACGGATCCCCCGGCATCGCCAGACTCTTTTAAGGACTCCTCGTATTACGGGGTTGGCCTGCTTGATGGCTGCCTCATTATTACTTGTATAGCCATCATGGCCATCCTCCGCGACGCGCTCAGACTGGGTGTGTTCGAACCATTTGCACGGTGGTACTTGACGCGCGAGCTGAAGAACGAGAAAACGAGGCACCTTGCACATCAGAACGGGGACACGAAGAGAGCGAACGGCGAGGCCAACGGCAGCGGGGACACGAAGAAGGCGAATGGCGCGGCGAATGGCAACGGACACGCGGCAGAGGTGGTGATCACAAAGCAGGAGGCGAGGAAAGTGCGTAGACGTGTTTTACGCTTTGCAGAGCAGGGGTGGTCATTCGTGTACTACACTCTGCAATGGCTGTATGGCATGGTACGTGTCATATACTCGAATATCGCTCCTTCGTCCCGAATAACGGGGAATCTAGTACGTGCACTGGAATCTCCCGACCTCTGTCTGGAATCCTGTGGCCGTCTGGGAGAATTACCCCCATATTCCTCTTGCTGGTCCGCTCAAGCTTTACTACCTCACCCAATCTGCTTTCTACCTTCACCAAATCCTTATTCTGAATGCGGAGGCACGTCGCAAGGACCATTGGCAGATGATGACCCACCACGTCATTACTGTGGTGCTCATGCTCGGAAGCTACGCTTATAATTACACGCGGGTCGGATGTCTCATCATGATGCTCATGGACGTTTGCGATATTTATCTCCCCGTAAGTTCAATCCTTATCATATCCTGACATTGGCCTCACCGGCATACTCCACACAGCTCGCAAAAATGTTCCGCTATCTCACTTTTTCGACTTGCTGTGATGTGACATTTGGCATCTTCATGGCGACTTGGCTGGTCTCAAGACACGTCCTTTTCAACATTGTTATCTACTCCACGTATTATGACGCGCCAAGAATCATCACATATGTGTGGGACCCAGCCTCTGGTCATTTCAACACCAATGGTGTACTTGAAACTTTCAACGCCATGCTCGTCGCTCTTCAGGTGTGTCCTCTAAGGTTCCGCACGAAAATAGCCCGCCTTATATCCCCTGTAGATTATTCAACTCGTCTGGTTCTGGATGATATGCCGTGTCGCGTGGCGTGTTCTCAGAGGACAAGGTGCTGAAGATACTCGCAGCGATAGCGAAGAGTAAGTGCCATTTTCGAACCGTAGTGCTACATAATTCCTCACACGATTGTACAGTGGCGCCTACTCCGAAGACGAAGAGGTCAAGAAGGATCGGTAGATAGGCACGGTTAGAAGATGATCATTCCTCCTTGGACTCAGATACGCATCGGCTAACGTCGGCTTGCGTCTGCGGTACTAGTGCTTGTTCTATACTTTCTACGTGTACTGGCACTAGACACCATTAATCACTTGATCTGGACCTTAGCGCGAGGATACGGTCCTTCAAATGTCCATAAGGAATATTTCCAGTACAGCAACATGTCAAATCTCCTCCATAATGCGACCTAAGCCCCCGTGTTGACTAGAAGGTTTCAGATAGCAGACGAGTGCAAACTGAAAGGTTTTATCGAAACATTCATTTGCTCAATGCCTATGCTGATCAATTGTGATATCATACAGGTGAGTATCGTTCACCGAGCTGCGATTCCATCGCGTTTCCGGGGAGGATGTTCGCCAGCGGTAGACGCTTCGCAACGGGTCAGCGGTTCCGAGGAGCTACTAAACGTGACCATGTTCATCCACTGCCAACATGCTGCAAGAAGAGGACTGCGTTCTCGTGACCACTTGTACTCATTGCACAATGGTTCTGCCGAGACTCCCACCAACAATTTCGCGACCTCAGCTTACATAGGGAGATGGATGTGTCAGGGTACGCGCTGACACTCCCAGCTGCCCTCCACCCCCCTCATAGTTCTCGGGAAGAATGTCGTCGTCTGACGCTGAATCCCTCAAGGGTGCTGAGGTCAAGGTCGCCATCGATAGCTTGGTCGATCCCGATCCTGATACTGAGTTCGGCGGACGGGAAGCAAGGCAGAGGCTTGAGCGCAAGCTGCTGAGGAAACTCGACTTGCGGATGTCTATATTGGTCGTCATTTATATTCTCAACTATGTGTGTGCATTCAGCGTTGTTTCCGATAACTGCATCTTTGACCCATATAGGTGGACCGTAATAATGCTGGGTAAGATCCATGAGAATTAGTTTCGATACAAATTATTCATACTGCCTCTTCAGCGCCGCACGATTGAGAGGTCTTGAATCAGATCTTCACCTCACAGGGCAAGACTTCCCAACATTATTATCTATCCTATACGTGGGATACATTCTCATGCAAATACCTTCGTGAGCCTCTATTTTTGCGTCTGAGAAGTTGCCTCATGCTATGTAGAAACATGGTCCTCAATTATCTGGGCAAGCCTTCGCTTCAGTTGCCCATATGCATGATGCTTTGGGGCATGATGTCTGTGTTGACAGGTCAGTAGTTATTGCAGGACTACGCCGTATCATAATTAGTACCTCATACCTACTAGGCGTAACTAAGAAGTAGGTACCGTGGCGGCAAGGATCCGACTAAGACTAACATTCCTTATCTTCAGCTTCATTGGTGCGCTTTTGACCAGGTTCTTCCTCGGTTTCGTCGAGGCAGCCTTCTTCCCGGGTGCACTCTTCCTCCTTAGTAAGTGGTACAAACGGAACGAGCTCGGGATGCGCGTCGCAATTTTGTACTGCGGCAACATTATTAGCAACGCCTTCGGTTCTTTACTCGCATCGGGCATCCTCGACGGGATGAACGGCAAGCTCGGACACGCTGCCTGGCGCTGGCTCTTCTACATCGAGGGCACACTCACGATCTTCGTTGCCTTCTGCGCCATCTTTATCTTGCCCGACTTTCCTGCGACGACGCGCCGCCGGTGGCTCAGCGAAGAGGAGTCGAGACTCGCAATGCGGAGGATGGAGGAGGACGCAGGCGTCGGCGACGAGAGTGAGACGGAGGTCACGGCGTGGCAGGGGTTCGTATTCGCCATGAAGGATTGGAAGGTATGGTGTATGGCGCTTGCGATGACTTCGCAAGTCATTTCCCTCTCATTCAATGCGTACTTCCCGACGTTGTCGGCGACGATGGGGTTTAACACTACCGTAACATTGCTTCTATGTGCACCTCCGTTCGCCTGGACTGCATTTGAAGCATTCGTCGTCGCTAGGTGGGTATATGCTGTATCAGTGGGTGGACGTTAGCTCACGCAACATTGCAGACATTCAGATAAAGTAGGCGAGCGATTCTGGCACTGCAACATCCCATTCATGGTAGGCATCGTGGGATTTATTATTGCCATCTCGACCCTGGATATCGCGGCCAGATATGTCTCGCTGTAAATTACTCTCTATTTTATTATGCGTATACCTCGTGCTTACTAACATCCTCACCAGGTTCCTAATGGCGCAGTGTTACGGAGGCTTTGTAGTCTTGTACACTTGGGTCAGCAACACCTTCCCGAGGCCGCCGGCCAAGCGCGCCGTAGCTGTAGCCTTTGTGAATGCTTTCTCACAACTTGGCAATGTCGCTGGCTCGTACGTCGCATCTTCTTGTTTACGCCCATTCAATGCACTGACACGACCTTAGCTATGTCTGGCCCAGTACATGGGGCCCGACGTACACCAATTCCTACGCAATATGTATATCTACCGCAGGGTTTTCAATCGTCCTCCTTGCGATTATGAAGATCCACCTTGAGTCGTTGAACAGGAAAATGGACGAGCAGCAGGAGGCAGATAAAGAGAAGGAGAAAGGTTTCAGGTACTTGTCGTAGTATGTATTCGATGCTCGAACAATGCTCGAATGGTCGTTTCGCTATAATCACGCGAGTGGTTGTAACTTTCCAGAAGGTAACCATCTGCAGTTCTTTGGTCTCCTCGGAAAGTGTGGGTGCCCATGGAAATAACGGTGAACAGCGCTGCGTTTGAGTGGAGGAACGGACGGATATAACCCAGAACCCAAGACCGTGTATCTGTTGCTAACTTCCATCATGTAGCCTCTAAATCAGGAGTACTGCGGGCTTAGCCCCTGGCCGCACCCCAGTCTGCTCCTGATCTGCACCACAGAAAGCATATATAGCCTGGCCAGACGTAAGACGGTGTCGCGCTCCTCGCCTGGCTCTCTTACGTGAGGGATACCTCATCTGACGAACTAGGTTGTCCGCATTGACGGGTCGGAGCGGAACCATGGGATTCAAGAGCTATTTCAGCAAACGGGGACGAGACCATCAACGCTCTCCGGAGAATATAGTGGCCTCTTTGCAACAACAGATCGAAGATGTCCGAAAGAGAGAAGAGTATTTTCAGAGGAAGGTTGACGAAGAGACGAAGAGAGCAAGGGCCAACGCTGCGCCCAACAAAGTTGGTGGGTCTTTGCCTCGTCTCGCGTCAGCGATGTGTTGATCCTAACGATTTTTGGCGCATTTTGAAGTGGCATTAGCTGCTCTCAAGCGCAAGAAAGTTGCGGAGAGAGATCTGAGGCGGGCACAGCGAGCAAGAGCCAGACTACAGATACAGGTTAAATCTCTCAACTCTGCCATGACGCAAAGAGTCTCGAGAACGGAGGTCCCCGTCGGTCACTTGGGCGAACAAAACAACCTGCAAAGTGTACAAAGAGACAAGAAGCCATTCTGGCCGTGGAAGTTCAAAAGGATCACTACGTAACGAGATGTGATGTCCAGACTACAGCTGCCGGGAGTGTAAGTAAAGCCCGTTGCTGCTACAAGAAGATCTCGAGCAGCTCACCTTACCCATAGGACCGCTCAAAAGCATTCATCAGACGTCTTGAGCCACATTTACAACGAGGATCAAGCCACCTTAGCCAACGACACAAAACAGTATTCTCAACGTTGACACCGACCGGCACCGACTGTGACCCGGCGCAGTGTGGCGTTCCAGCTCAGTTCCAGTTCGCGCTGGGTCCGCATCCGACGGTCAGATACCCCGGTTGCCGCCTCCTATGCGGTCGTCTTGGTACTGAGGTAGGTCTAGCCTTCACGCCCCTCTAACGTTCCACAACGCGTCGGAACGCGCACAACGTCACTACGGAGGCACTCAGAGGTTGAAAGCAAGTACCCGTGTCAGCATAGAATCTGCTAGTCCGATCTGTTCAGCTGCAGTGCATTCCGATCGCAACGCGACCAGCTGTCCGAGAGCGGCCGGTTTGGTGACGAAAGACGTCTCAGACCAACGCCACCTGGTAAGTATTCCCAACACCTCGCCATGAAGGGACCATCACTCTCGCCCCGGCGCCCTTGCGCCCCGCACCGCTCTGGGCCGCCTAGGCTCTGCACATCGCGGGGACGCGGGTGCACCGCTCAAGCCGATCTCCTGCAGCGGTGTGTGCGATCGGAGGGCGGGGCCCCGGTCCGCTTCCCCGTGCGACGGCTTTATAGCACCTCGCAAAGCGGGCGCAGACCACAACCGGGGCCTCTGCGTCTTGACTTCATACCACCACAGGCGAGTGCTGTTGGTGCGGCAGAGGACGCCGTTCTCACGCGTCTCTACCGTTCAGCTGATATCGTGCAAGGTATCATGTTAGCGCGTGGTTCGTTGAGGGCTGCTGCCCGAACACTCCATGGTTCCCTACGTGTCAACGCCCCTCGACATACGCGCAATGTGTCCATGAAAACGGCACATTATCAGGTCAACCCATGGCTTCTATCTGCAGCTACGTGTGGGGTGTTCCTCGCCGGATACGTGAGTCCAAATAAATCTAATTCGTGTTTCAGCATGTTTACAAAGCCCTAGCTCGGGTATACATACGTAAACCCCATCGCACTCGACGGTAAAGCACCAACGCACTCTGCGCTGGCAAGCAAACTCTCGCCCCACCCCATCCCCTACGACGAAGTCCAGAAGCACAACACGCGCGAGAGCTGCTGGGTCATCATCGACGGCGAGGTCTACGACGCGACCTCGGTGCTGCGGTGGCACCCTGCCGGGCCCGAGGTCATCTTGAACCTCGCGGGCACTGACGCCACGTACGTAGTCCCTGCTTCCTAGCACGCGAGCTAACGGGACGCTGGCTGGCGCGCAGGAAATCGTTCGTGCCGATCCACCCGCCGAACATTCTCTCGCACCTGCCTCCCGAGGCGCACCTGGGCCCCGTCGACCCTGCGACGCTCCCCGAGGACACGCTCGAGGCGACCGAGGAGGAGGACCGGATCGCGCAGGCGCGGGCGGAGATGCCGGGCCCGGCGGCGGCGCTGAACCTGCAGGACATCGAGGTGCGCCGAGTGCTGCCCTTGAGGTCGCGCGCGAGCTGAACGACGGCTGTGGCGCAGGACTTTGCAGAGAAGGTGCTGACGGCGACTGCGTGGGCGTATTACCGCTCGACGAGCGACGATGAGTATTGTTAGGTTGATTCGCGTTCCACGCCGGGGGCTCATAGGCTGATGGGTGCGCTGCAGCGTACTGGGAGAACTTTGCGTCCTTCAAGCGGTTCTGGTTCAGACCACGAGTGTGAGTGACAAGCTATTTGGATGCATGGAAGGCCAGCTGACAGCATCGCGCTAGACTCAACAAAATCTCGGTGATATCTACAGAGACGACCATGTTCGGCCTGCCGAGCTCCCTTCCGATATTCGTCGCGCCCGCCGCGCTCGCGCGCCTTGGCCACACAGACGGCGAGATGAACTTGACCCGAGCGGCAGGCGCAGAGGGGATCCCCCAGGGGGTGTGTGCGTCGATCCCCGTAAACTGTTCACTCAAGCTCACCGATCTGCCCGTAGATCTCGAGTAATTCGAGTTGTTCCGTGGACGAGATCATGGCGGCCAAACGTCCGGACCAAAACTTAATCTTCCAGGTGAGCCTAACGCGCGCAAGAGATGTGCGGAGAATGTGGCTGACCGACGGTGCTCGTTCTTGGCAGCTGTACGTGAACCGTGACCGCGCTGCTTCCGAGCGAGTCATCCGGAACCTGGAGAAGCAGGGCTTCAAGGCGATCATGCTGACGGTGGACGCGCCCCTAGCTGGCAACCGGGAGCTCGACCGGAGAACGAAGGGGTTCGCCAGCACTGCTGGGCCTGCGCACGGGAAGACTGGACCCGAAGACAGCGGAGTCGCTTCGGTGAGCTGGGCTCTCCTCGTGATTGTCCCTCGGATCTGAGCGCGTACTGTAGGCGATTTCTGGGTACCAGGATCCGGACGTTTGCTGTACGACATTTCGTTGCATAAAGCGAGGAATGGACCTGACCAATTGGACAATGCAGGGGACGACATCCCGTGGATACAGAGCCTCACCAAGCTACCCTTAATAATCAAGGGCATTCAGTGTATCGAGGTGCGATCTTAGGTCTTGCCCGGATATGGACAAGCGACTTACGTTTATGGTCAGGACGCCGAAAAGGCTTTCGAGTACGGTGCACAAAGCATCATCCTCTCAAACCATGGGGGCCGGTCACTTGATTTGTGAGCTGCCGGAAGCCCTCTTACCGCTCACAATGGAAACTAACCTTGACGGCGCTGGCAGTTCACCTGCGCCGATGACAGTCCTGTACGAGTTGCATAAGTTGCGGCCAGACTTGTTGAAAAAGCATGAGGTTTACATCGACGGCGGCGTGCGCAGAGGCACGGACGTGTTGAAGGCGCTGTGCCTAGGAGCGCGGGGCGTAGGCCTCGGGCGACCGTTCCTGTGGGGCAACAGCGTCTGGGGTGAGGAGGGCTGCCGGCGGGTCGTCGAAAGTGAGTCGCTCCGCGCTGAGCAGCATTTCGGCGGCTCTGTCTGACTGTCGCGACACTTGCTGACCTCGCCTTTGTGTCTGTCGTTCGCAGTAATGCGGGAGGAGATCGTAACCGGGATGCGCTTCCTAGGCATAACACGGCTGGATCAGCTGACCCCGGACCTCGTTCAATATTTCGACAGGGATCCCGTTCGTAGTAGGTAGCCTTTACAATTACTATCTTATGAGAAACGTTTATCGGAGCGTAAATGTGAATAATGCGGAATATGAAATCCTGGCTCACGGAGTACACAAAACGAGAAGTCGTCGATGGGAGTGGATACACGAGGCTCTATCGGTGCGATCCGAGAGTATTGAACGCCTCCGTATCTCCAGTCCTTTCTCTCGCGTCCGTCGCACGTTCATGCGTTCTGAAGTAGATTTGTCCCACGTGCGGGCAGGAAATGCATATTCTGTCAATGTCAGGCTTGAGACCGTGAACGCTGGAATGGGCCCCAGCTTCCTTCGGATCCTCGATGCAAAGGAGATCGCCGCGCGCTACAAGTATGCCATGGGACTCCCCTGCGTGCGTAAAGGTCCATGCAACCACTGCGGAAGAGGTAAACCACACGGGCAGCTGACGTCCAGTGGTGCGAGAAATTAAATCAATGTTGTTGACCCCATGAAAGGCCGAGAAAGAGGACCAGATTGGTTGGGGGAAGAAGTGCGTTTCTGTGAAGTGGCCCGATGCGGCAGGACGCCGAGCCGAATGGTCGTTGACATCAAACCACAACCCTTGCCTTCAAGTGCACCTTCATATCTACCGCCATCTCCTCCCTCACATCCGTCGGCATTCACGCAAAGGGCTCAGCTCGCCGCCGCCAGCAGCGAGCGCAAGAGTGGGCATGAATTCCCTGGCTTACCTTTCTCGGCAGTTTGACGTCCTCGCCTCGCCTCGTACGCCACCCTCAACTCCCACTCTCGAGAATGCGCCCCTGCTCGCCGATCCAGATGCTGCTGCCAATCTGAAGCGTGTGCAGACCTGGTCGACCAAGTCTCTCGCGGGTGCAGTTCTCCCCAGCGGCGCTACTTTCTATTCACCCTGGACTTTGAAACGATCGTATTCATCCCCAGCGGAAGTGCAGCACGGCGAGCCGTCTCTGCCACTACCTTCACCCCCTCCGCAGCCTTTCGCCTCCACGTCGTCGCAGGCCATGCGAAGTTCTCCAACGACACCTACCACTAGGTCTGCTTCCCGACGGCCGTCGGTCTCCTCGAGGGAGAAAGCTCTTCGGCCAAAGCTGCGCTCAGAGAGCCTTTTCCGTCGAGTGTTCTTTGTTCATGTTCTCTTTGGCCTCTGGCACTACCTTTGGGGGGCTTGGAGGTCAATCCGTGCCCGCTTTGTCCCTCTCACTGAACACGAGGTCGCTGTGGAGGATGCGAGTGACGACGAGGAGAAAGACACTGAAGACGAATCAAAGGGGGAGAAGCCATCCGGGATACGGGCTGAGCAACCACCGCCCATACCCCCGCCAATCCTCCCCGCCGCTTTGACCATCCACCATCCACCTGTGGTCCGCGCGTACGCAGATCAGCAGCTCGATGCCAACGACGTCAAGCTGCCTGCGACCGATGCTGCGCCCGCTTCGCCTATCGCACTCGCGCGCACGTCGACGCCCGCACTCGGCGCGCGCAAGATGGCTCTGCATCTGCCCAAGACGCTCGTGCTCGACCTCGACGAAACGCTGATCCACTCGACGTCCCGCCCGATGCACTCGCCCACCGCGGGCCTGCTCGGGAGCTTCGGCCTCGGGCGGCGCAACCGGGACTCGGGGCACACGGTCGAGGTCACGCTCGGTGGCCGCAGCACGCTCTACCACGTCTACAAGCGGCCCTTTGCCGACTATTTCCTCAGGAAGGTGCGTGGCGCTCTTCCCCTCTTTGTCTTTGGTCCTCGCTGCCCCGGGCTAACCGCGAAGTAGGTGTCGGCGTGGTACACGCTCGTTATTTTCACGGCATCTATGCAAGAGTATGCCGATCCTGTCATTGACTGGTTAGATGCTGGGAGGGGTATCCTGGGGCGGCGCCTGTTCCGAGAGGTGCGTTGTTGCGCCCCACAACTGTTGCATCCGCCTTACCCGGGACCTTACTCAGTCGTGCACTCAACTGCCAAATGGCTCATATACCAAGGACCTGTCTATTATTGAACAGGATCTCTCCCGCGTCTGTCTTGTAGACAACTCACCGATATGTTATACCATCAACGAAGGTGCGCCGTTCGCATCGCCTCGATCCGAACCGCGCTGAGGAGATATGGTAAAAAGCGAACGGCATCCCAATAGAGGGCTGGACTAATGACCCCCACGACGAAGCGCTCCTTGACCTGCTCCCCGTACTGGACTCGCTACGCTTCACGAGCGACGTCCGCCGCGTGCTCGGCATCCGCGGCTTCTCATGACCCTCGCCACTGGGCCCTCCGGCCCACGGACGATCACTCTCTCGTTCTCTTTCACATAGGGGCATGCAGTTTCTTGCGCTTGTCGATGGGGTTGCTCATGCAGTGGGTCGCTCGCTCAGTTGTTTCTAATTTACTAGTATTACCTCGCACGCAGACCGCATACACAGACACAGACATCACTCGCACATATTCCACTCTGCATATCGGCTAATTATACACTGTTTTCGTTGTACAGATCGTTTGTATATCAGTTCGCAGGATCTTTGATTCACACCCAACGTCGTTGTGCTTAATCGGGCGCGGTCTGGACGAGCAACGCTTGGTTGGTCTTGGAAGTTTGCATTTGTCTCTTAGGGATATACAATATCGTGCGGTAATGTGTACACAGGGTCGTCTGAGAAAGTTGCGTATTAAAACAAATGGAAGGGAAGAAGTAATTGCGGAACCGTGGAGGAGTCAGTCAAATAGTAGCACCAAGACGAGACACGGAGACCAAGCGAGGGTGGGCCAAGCGAGGGGACGAGAATGACGCGAGCGTGGGTACCTGTGGTATATACCGGACCGTACAAGGGCAGTAGCGGTGAAGCATAGGCGGTTGGTTACATCGCCAGCGCAGCCTGTAGCTCCCTGAGCTGTGTCTCCTCGTCGTCCTCTTCCGCAGTCTGTATTGGCTCTGCGCAGAAAGCTGGGATCAGATCGGTATGCAGAGAGGGATGCGGATCACACGCACTGGTTGCGATCTTGCCCGCTGGATGGTGTACTGGGACGTGGTCTGCGCCCGCAAGCCGCGTATCGAGCTCCTCTTGCTCCAGGTCAGCGAGCTCCTGCTTCAGCTCGTCCTGGTTGCGGGATGAGGCGTACAGAGGATATTTTAGAATATGAAACGCACCTCGTCTATGTCCACACCAGTGTATGTTGTGCTCGAGATCGCCTCGGAGACTTCATTCGCGAGCTGCGTCTGCTCCTGAATATCCGTCATGGTCGCGTCTACCTTGTCAATGTTCCTAGAGCGGGAGCATATGTAAGATGTACCAAATAAAGAGGGGAATCAGCACACACAGTGTTCCATGTATATCCTTGAGTGCCGTCGCGGCCTTCTTCATCGCCGCCATCGTCTCTGCATTGAAGCTCGCGGACTCGAGCGTGTTCACCTGCATCTCGAGCTGGAACCGCGTGCCCTGCAGCCGCTCGAGCTCCTGCTCCGTCGCCTTCTTGCGCTTCAGCGCCGCTGTCGCGGCTGCACGCCCAGACCCATAGGGCACGAGTGAGCCGACGCCTGCTCGCGTGAAACAAAGAGGGACGCACCGGCCTTGTTCGCCACCGCGTTCGCCTTGGCCTTCTTGAGCTCCTCGTCGATCTTCTTCTGCAGGTACTCCTCCTTCTTCTCGACCATCTGCAGCTGCTGCCGCAGCGTGACAATCGCATCGCGCGAGGACTGCTTGGCGTCCCGCCGCCCACCGAAGTAGCTCATAAATCCCGCCATCATTTCCGTTCTGTCTATGCCAGTTACAACCTTCGGGATGGGAAGCACTAGGAGAGGTGTAAGGTGCACGAGGGGAACCAAGTGGAAGCGGTACGAGAGATAGGTGCGGTCGCTCGAGAGGCCGGAGCGTCAGAGCCAAGGCTGCGCCTACCTGGTAGACGCCCCACCCTGAGCTGAGGTCACTCGATCGTCCCGATATGGCAGGCGTTTTGGTTCGACCAGTACGCGCAAGGGCGACGTGACTGCTGCACCCGCTCTCTGAATTTTGTATACTCGCTGAAGGGATAGGAATCTGTGCCTGTCCTCTGCTACAGCTAACGATACCTGACACAGCACCTATGATCGAAGTCTTTCCCTCGACGAAGAAAACACGGAGTACTTACTGCATCCGGGATAAATCCTCGCCC
Source organism: Phlebiopsis gigantea 11061_1 CR5-6 (assembly GCA_000832265.1). Classification (NCBI taxonomy): domain Eukaryota; kingdom Fungi; phylum Basidiomycota; class Agaricomycetes; order Polyporales; family Phanerochaetaceae; genus Phlebiopsis; species Phlebiopsis gigantea. Next base: position 57,142 of record KN840492.1, read on the forward strand.
TGAAAGCAAGATGTATATAGTGAGCTACTTACACCGTAAAGAACGTGCGTAGTGCCTTCTATATTTGTTGAGCGAGAATTCACAGAGCGCCCACGTAATGACATCCTGCCCCTCCCGGCAGGCGATGCGTGGGTAGCCCATGTATGCGTTTAGCACCACGGCTCGAGGTCGAGCGAGGAGCTTCGGAGGCTGAACGTTGCCTAGCGTAAGATCTCCACGGCATGCAACTATGCACGGCTCAGTGCGCGCCCGCTGTATTGTACGAGACGGCTGCCAGTGTTGCTCGCTCAATGGCCGGTAGGTTTTTTTATAACTCGAGGGACAGCGCGGACGTCTTCGTGGAGGGAAACCAACTCCGTTTTAGGGTACTTGATGTAACTTTGTACAACTTGAACTTCAATGTATGGTTAGATTGTGGACGGACTATTTGCAAGAGAGAATGGGCTCCCATGTAGACTAGGATACTAGTATATTATAAGTACTATACTTGACTGGTATGACTGGTACAACGTCAGAGCGAAGCGATAATTATTCTGTTCGCTCCAGATTTATGTTACAGCATCTCATGCCAATCATATTACATAATAGCAAAAGGCGAGTGAGTGCGAGAGATGGTTCAAACTACGACCTCTACCTCGCGCACAACCACAGACAGCATGTTACCCCGTCGATGTTCACGCGTTCAAGTCTGCGATACATGGGCGCTTGGAGTCGGCGAATTTTTGGGCGTCTGGCAGAAACTCAAGCTTACCTCCGTCATTCACCTCATTCTCCCGTTTTCGCCTCAAGACTCGGTACCTTATGGCGGGCAAACGACGAGCTCTAACTACAGATGACCTGCTGCGCATGCAAGAAGAAGGTCCTTCTCGCAAGAAGCGTAGAGACGAGTATTTTGCTGCTGAAGACTCCAACTCCGAGGTTGAGTATCCTACTAGGCAGCCGCCAGAGAACGAGGAAGAGGATGAGGTGGAAGTCTCTGCGAACGGTAGCGGCTCAGAAGATAGTGAAGAGGAAGAAGACGGCTCAGCGGATATGTACGAGCCTGACGAGTCTGACGAGGAACCTCCAACGCCGCCGCCGCTTCCAGCTGCAGACCCAGACGGCTTCTCGTCCTCGCGAGTGTCTATCAAACCTCGAACATCTCTTGCTGTCCCGAGAAGACCTGTGATCGTACCTCCAAGCCAACCCACATCCTTTGCCTCCATGGGCATCTCTTCGACACTCCTCGCTGCTCTTGACAAAATGTCGATCCGAACGCCGACGGAGGTGCAAATGGCTTGTATACCGCCTCTACTGCAAGGCGAGTGTTGTGCTGCTTTGTCGGAGGCTCGGTTACTGAGATGGGTTGCATGCAAGGCAGGGACTGCATAGGAAACGCAAAGACCGGCTCAGGCAAGACCATGGCGTTCGCGCTGCCCATTCTGCAGCAGCTGTCTGTGGATCCATACGGGATATTTGCGCTGGTGCTCACGCCGACACGGTGCGGGTGTCACTCGAGGCTGAGGCGCGCCCAATGCTGATAGACCTGCAGCGAGCTGGCGTTCCAGATCGCAGACCAGTTCGCCGTCCTTGGCGGAGCGTTGAACCTGCGCACGGCGGTGGTCGTCGGCGGCATGGACATGATTGCGCAGGCCATCGAGCTGAGCAACCGCCCGCACGTTGTCGTCGCGACGCCGGGGCGGATAGTGGACCTGCTGCGAAGCAACCACGGGGAGTGGGACCTGTCGCGGGTCAAGTTCCTGGTGCTGGACGAGGCGGACCGGCTGCTGACACCGACGTTTGCGCCGGAGCTGGCGTATCTGTTCGAGGCGCTGTCGAAGGAGCGGCAGACGTGCCTGTTCACCGCTACGTGGACGCCTTCCATCGCGTCCGTCGCCGACGCGCCGCCCAAAGCGGGCAAGCAAGAGCCGTTTGTGCACAGGGTGACCGCGAGGTGCGTGCTCGCGACACGGACGGTGGCGGGAGCTGACCGCACGCAGCGTCGAGACCGTCGCCACGCTCCAACAGTTCTACGTCCTGGTCCCGTCGCACATCCGCGAGGCCTACCTCTACTATCTCCTCCGCTACCCGCCCGAGTCCACCCACCACCTCCGCCGCGCGCCCCCGGCACCCGCCAAAAGGTCGAACAAGCCCGCCAAGCCCGCCAAAAAGAAGGCGCAAAAGGCCGCCGCCGCCGCCGCCGACGAGGACGACGAGGACATCGAGCAGCCGCCGCCGACGGTCATCTTCTGCGCAAAGCCACACACCGCGGCGTACCTCACCGCGCTGCTGCAGACGCTGCGCATCCGCGCCACCGCGCTGCACTCGCGCCTGACGCAGCGCGAGCGGCTCGCGAGCCTCGGCCTCTTCCGCGCCAGCGTCGTGCCCGTGCTCGTGTCGACCGACGTCGGCGCGCGCGGCCTCGACATCGCCGACGTCGCCCTCGTCGTCAACTGGGACCTCCCCGGCGCGCCCGAGGAGTACACGCACCGCGTCGGCCGCACCGCGCGCGCGGGCCGCGGCGGCATCGCCGTGAGCTTTGTGACCGAGCGCGACGAGGAGCGCGTGCTGAAGATCGAGGAGCGGATCAGTGAGTGGCCCGCGCTCGTGGCGCGTGCGCGGTTGGCTGACGGGCGTGCAGGCACGAAGCTCGAGGAGATGCAGCTGCCAGAGGCGAGGGTGCTCGAGCACCTCAACGCGGTGTCCACGGCGCGGCGCCTCGCGAGCATGGTGCGCATGCGTTCCCTTGCAGTCGGTATATGCTCACCTCGCGTCAGGAGCTGCGAGACTCGGACTTTGGCAGGCGCGAGGAGATCCACAAGGTCAAAAGTGCGAAGCGCAAGGCGGACGTCTCGTAGACACGCTTTGCGAAATGTACCGCCGGCGTTGCTACATTCTGCGCGCGCAGGCGATGTGATACGGTCTGACTGAAACGTTTTACAATTGTACAAGTTCTATCTAGCGTGACTTTACTTCTGCAGCGCCGCGAGGATGGCCTTGCCGACGGGGCCCGCCGACGCGGGGTTCTGACCGGTGATGAGGTTTCCGTCGACGACGACCTTGGGCTGCACCGCGCGCCGTCAGAACCACGTTGCGCGCACAGAAACAGAGAGAGGTGCGACGTACGGCCCAGTCGTCCGCCTTGACGTAGCTGCCGCCGAGCTCGACGATCCTGTCCTCGAGCAGGAACGGGATCTCCTTGACCTTGTCGACCGCGACCTCCTCCGAGTTGGAGAAGCCCGTCGCGGTGCGGCCCTTGAAGATCGACACGCCCTGCGCGTCGACCGCGCCGACGAGCGCGCTGCAACGCGCCGTGAGCACCGCGCGCGAGAGGGGGGGGCAAAAACAGAGGGCACGCACGCGGGGCCGTGGCAGACGGCGGAGGTGATCTTGCCGGCCTGGAAGAACTGCGAGGCGAGCGCGACGTTGACGGGGTCGGTCGCGAGGTCGAGCACGGGGCCGTGCCCGCCGACGTAGAACACGGCGTCGTAGTCCGCCGCGCGCACGTCCGCGAGCACCGCGGCGGTCGCGAGCTTCGTCTTCACCGTCTCGTCCGCGAGGAACCGCACGCTCTCGTCGTCGGTGAACATCTGGCCGTGCGCGCGCGCGCGCGTGTGTGTCAGCTGCGCGGCGCGGAGCACGAACGGGCGGGCGCACCTTGACGCTGGCCTCGTCGATGGGCGGGTTGGGCCCTGCGGGCGCGGCAAAGTCGATCTCCGTGTGGGGCGCGAGGACTGGCGGGGGGTCAGCGGGGCGCGGTGGGGTGCGGCGGGTACCGACCGTAGTACGGGTGGGCGGCCTCAGGCAGATACCATCCCTGCGCCACCACGTCAGCGGCTGGGAGACTCAAGAACGACGCGGGCGTACGGTCTGCTTTCCGGTGAGGGTCTTGTCTGTCGAGGTGAGCACAAAGAGGACGCGAGGGGCCATTGCGAACTTGTAGGAGTTGGGAGAAGGTGGGATGTGAGCTGACTGGGTTCCGCTGGGTATATATACTGTGCCCAGCAAGTGCTCCACGCGCCCACCAACGTTGGAGGCTGCCTACCACGGTTCCGGCTACCGACCGGTTTCCCGTGCGCCTCCAAGTTGCCCAGCTCTGTTCTGACGCGGAGGCGCGTGTTTATCCCCTTGAGTGCGGCCTGTGAGAAGCGTCTTTGCGGCTTATTCACCTCGAGCTGGCCCAGGGGAGCAGATCATCGCGTCATCCCGATCTTGCCTGACCAAGCCTGCCTCCGCCGAAATCATTTTCGCCTTCGTATTCCCGTGCATTGCCGTTGCCCACGCCGCAGGCCATAGGTCAATTTAAATTCGCTCGGTCAGCTCGCAGAGTCTTTTTCGTCGTCTCCGGGCTTTCACGGTCTGGTTCTTTACCAGCTGCTCACGGTAGATAATCCTCTCAGTGGAGTTGTGCGGTGCGAATTCCGAGATGGGCCCAGTACATGCTGCTTAGATAACCACGTGGAGAAGCTCACCCCAGGCGCCCTCCGTCGAGATCGTCCAGCTCGCGCTCTCAACACACTTCACGACACCCGACGACCCGTCAACTCGGCTTCGCCTGAAAGACGACATCATGTCTGCGTTCTTCGGCCTGCAAGTACCCTCTCGCGCCCCGGGCCCCAGTCGCTGATCTGCGCTTCCCCCGCTAGCGGCAAGACGCGCACCTTCAAGCCGCGCAGAGACGTGCCCGAGGGCACGAAGCAGTACCAGCTGCGCAAGTACGCAGAGGCGACGCTGGTGAGTGGCCCCTCCCTGCGCCCTCGCTGGTTGCTGCTGATCGATGCAATGCAGGGCTCGGGGAACCTCAGGAAGGCGGTGCAGCTGCCGGAGGGCGAGGACCTGAACGAGTGGCTTGCGGTGCATGGTGCGTGGCTTGTCTGTGCGGTGTGGTGGGTGCGGCGCTGACGGATGTGCAGTGGTGGATTTCTTCAACCACTTGAACATGCTCTACGGGACGATCACCGAGTTCTGCACGCCGAATGAGGCACGCGTCTCTGTTCGCTGGGCGTGCGTATGCTAAACTCAATGTCTGTAGTGCCCAATCATGTCGGCTGGTCCTCGGTAGGCCCCACTCGCACGGTGTGTGGCTGCATTCTGATCTCTCTGCAGATACGAGTACCTCTGGGAAGACGGCGTCAAGTACAAACGGCCAACGAAACTTCCCGCCCCTGAGTACGTCGACGCATTGATGAACTGGGCACAGGGGCTCCTGGACAATGAGGAGATCTTCCCGAACAAGATAGGCAGGTGCACCGCGCACTTGCAGGCAGCGCGAGTCCTGATGCGCACTTGCAGGCGTGCCGTTCCCGAAGACGTTCAAGGACACGATCCGCACGCTCTTCCGGCGGCTCTTCCGGGTGTACGCGCACCTGTACAGCAACCACTTTGACCACATATGCGCGCTGGGCATTGAAGGTTTGTCCGCCCATCACCGCGCCGGGCAGTGTGGTGACGTACTGTCTGCACAGCGCACATGAACACGAGTTACCGCCACTTTTTCCTGTTCATCAACGAGGCGAGTGGTCCGTTTGCTGTGCGCGAGTCCCCTCTGAGACGACGCACGTGTAGTTTGAGCTCGTGGAAAAGAAAGAGCTGGCGCCGTTGGACGAGCTGAACAGCGCCATTCTGGCCGAAGACAGGGCGCGATGAGGGGCGCGACTGACTATGATAATCGGTGCGATGGCCGCCCCCTGCCCAAGGCTGTCGCTGTACACAAGTTTGGGTTGTAATTTTACGTGTTGCATCGTCAGTGAGAGCTCCACTGGCCGCGGCACTCGCCGGCCTATACACGGTGACAACTGGGTGACGTCTGGTTCTGGCTGGGCGCAGCGGCAAATGCAGGCGCCGCGGGCGATGGCGAGGCAGCGGGAGATGATGAGGATGGCGAGGGGATGTCTCGGAGCGTCGCATTTGGGCCGTGGGAAGCACCAAAATGCGCCGGAAGCCCACCGAAAAGGATATCCAAGTGTCCAACTCTGCTGGCCGCGCGTCTGTCGCGCGAAGCCAGCAGACTTAAGATTCGCTGCGCTTGCACCTCGTCCCCTCCCTGCCGTCGTGTCCTGCGCGCTATCCCTGGTGCCCTCTGCGTTTTCGCCCAGCCCGCCGCCCTCCCACGTCGTCCAGCCCGCCCCTTCCCAGCCTACTCGCGCCGCCCCCGCCGCCGCAGCATGGAGCCCTCTGAGTGGTTGGAGTTCGTCAACGAGCCACTCCTCCGTGTGCCCAGCTCGGACCCGCAGATGGCACCGTCCCCCCCGCCAGAAAAACCGGTCGCGGCAAAGACTCTCGCGCAGCGCCCTATTATCGCACCGCCGACCCCACCCATCCCCACGCCACCTGTACGCGCCCACTCTCCGGTCTCATGCCCAGACGACTAATGCTGCTTGTGAATCGATAGGAATCCCACGCGGGCTCGCCCATAGACGAAGCGGATGAACCAACGATTCTCTCCGTCTCGACGACCTTCTACCCAGGCGCGGGCCTTGCGCCTTCATTGCCCGACATCGTGCTCTTGTCCTCGGATACGGTCTTCTTCTACGTCCACTCTCCTGTGCTCCTGCGTGAGTCCTCGAATCGCCTCAACGCGCTGCTGCCGCCCCCCGAAGAGCTGGCTTCCCAGCCACCGGACGGCGTTGGGCCCGTCGTTCCCCTCCCGGAACCCTCGACAACGCTCAACCTCGTCCTCCACACGATGTATGGGCTCTCCTGTCTGCACTATTCCCCGTCCAGCGCGACACTCAACGCCGGCGTCGACGCCCTCGCCAAGTACGGCGTGGACCTGAAGCAACACATACGCCCGGGGACACCTCTCTTCGAGCATCTGCTCGGCCAGTCGCCAGCCGCGCCGCTCGACTTCTACGCGACCGCAGGGCACCACAACCTCTGGGAGCTCGCCGCGGCCATCTCGCCTCACCTGCTGCACTTCCCGCTGTCGGACCTCGACGACGACATCGACAACCGCATGGGCGCGTTCTACCTCAAGAAGCTCTTCTTCCTGCACCTCGGCCGCGTCGACGCGCTCAAGCGCCTGCTGCTGCCCGCGCCGCAGGGCCACCCCGCGACGCCCGAGTGCGACTTCCTCGAGCAGAAGAAGCTCACGCGCGCGTGGGCCCTCGCCGCCGCGTACCTCACGTGGGACGCGCGCCCAGGTACGCGCCGTCCGGACCCCCTGTGCGCGCGCGCTGACTGACGGGCGTAGACCTGTCGCCGACCGCGATCGAGCTCGCGCTGCGGCCGCTCGGCGACCACCTCTCGTGTGAGATATGCCAGACGAGCCTGCACGAGCGCGTCAAGCAGCTGACGGTGCAGTGGTCGCTTGTCAAGGTGCGTCGCGCGCCCCCGCGTCTGTGCGTCCGCTGAGCGCCCGCTTTGCAGCGCACGATATGATGAAGCACACGCACGCACGTATATACCCGCCTTCGCCAAGTTGTATTCTGCCCCCCCCCCTACTACCTTACGCCCGCCTACACACGCCTTGGAGTTTCCTCGACACACGCATACACCGACCCGCGCCATTGACTCATCAACAATAAATCAGAATGTATCCCTTTTCCCGACCAGCAGAGAATTCACGAAAGCTGTATTTGTAGCAACACCCTTTTTGTACCTGTACTCACCATCGTCCTTGTAATTATTTAGTGGTGGAGAACGGAACGGTTTTTCTTTTGTACCATGTACTCGCCAGAAAAAAAGAGTACTTCTCGGACTGCACGTGCATACACGGTTGCACATTCTTGATAAACCCTATTTGATAACCGTCGTTTCCGGATGAGATTGATTGCGAACATGGAGCTTTGAAGCTACAAGTATTCTTGGGCAAACGGCCTAGCTCAGCCTGATCTAGGCCAGACAGGTGAAGAGTTACCTGACAGAACGCTGTCAGCGAGGTGAATGTAACACTGACACAATATCACGCGCCACGCTGCTGTGACAGGGGGGAGAAGGGAGACGAATTCTATTTTTTTTGGTAGCGAGGAAAGTACAACAGTACAACATGACGAACGGGAACGTTGAGCAGTGGTGGTACAAGAAAATAAGGGAAGACATGGAAGACACGCGAGCCCGGATTCGCCGCCGTCAAGGCGGGCAACGCGGACAGTCCGCGCGCGTACCCTCCCTGCGGTCTACGCGCCCTGGTACTTCTTGAAGTCGAACATCGCGCCCATGAAGTCGTCCGCGGCGAGCAGCGCCGGCTCCGCGGGGGAGGCGGGCGCGGCCTCGGGCAGGCTTCGGAAGTCGAACAGCGCGGGGTCGGGGATCGCGCAGTGCTGGGGCAGCGGGGAGAGACGCAGGTTGGGGGCGGGCGCGAAGGCGTCCGGCGGGCTGTCGAGGCCGAGCATGTTGCCCGGGAACGGGTCGAAGGCGGGGACGGCGTACGGCTGCGCGCGGGCGTCCCGCCGACGTGAGCGGGTGCACGGCGCACGACGGGAAGGGGGGGACGCACCATGTTGTGAGACAGCCCCTGCAGGGCGCAGAAGTCTGGCGCCGGCATGAAGGTCGGCAGGAACGGGTAGCTGAGCGGCGGGACCGCGTGCGACGACAGGTCGAGCGCGGGCGGAGACCCAGCGGCGGCGGCGGCGGCGGCCGCCGCCTCCTCTGCGCGCGCGACGGCGAGCTCATGTTCTATGGCGCCCTGCAGCTCCCGCAGCCGGGACACGCGCAGCGAGGGCGAGTCCCGCGGGCTGATGGGGGGAGTGGGGTACAGCGCGCGAGTGGCGGCGTAGGGAGAGGGGGAGGGGCTGCGCTTGGAGGTCGACGGGGCAGACGGGTGCGCGGACGAGCGGCGCGACGTGCGGCGCCGAGCATGCATACGGGTGTTCGGAACGTACTCGTCGTCGTCGTCATCGTCGTCGTCGTAGTCCGAATCTCTGCTGACGCCCCTGACAGACTTGGGCTGTTTGCGCTTGAAGGAGGGACGCGGGATCGGGCTGGCCCTGTCGAAGTAGGTACTAATGAGGGCCCTGTGGCACTGTTCGTCCGCGTCGCTCTCGTCGTCGTTCTTGTTGGCTCGTGAGACAGACTTGCGAGGACTGAACTTGTAGTCTGGGTACTTTGCCTTGTGCCAATCACGTACGACCTTGGCGCGCTCTTCCCACGCTTTCTTGACTTGGTAAGGAAGGCGAGGATCGTTCCAGAATTTACCAGCAGTTCTGCTGGCTTTCTGCTGCTTCTTTCCCATGTCCTTTGGAATAATATGCTTAAGTAGATGAGAACGAAAGAGCATGAAAGAATTGGGAGGGCGAGGGATAGGTTTGTCCGGTGCACGATGCACAGACTGCTCGAAAGCCACCGGGTCCCATGGAGGAGGCCAGAAGTTTGCCAAATGTTCTTCTCTGAGCTCTGCAGAGATACTGATGTCGCTGACTAGAGGCGATGATGCGGGAGACGACTGTGCTGAATCGCAAGGAGTAGAGACATATGGGTCGGTCAGAGAGGAGGCGGGTGAGGAGACGGGACTCTGGTATGTGAGCGCAGAGTGCTTGCGCCACTTCGCTAACGACAGAGTTAGTATGATCGGGTGAATATGTATGACAGGTAGGTACTTACCGGAACGTGCCGGTGTCGATGGGATCTGACTACGAGAGTTCATCTCAGCACGGTCGACGGGCGGAGAATACTTTGTGGGGTGGGCTGCTCGTTGGGCAGGGTGGTTGCGATACAAAAGAACGAGGAGCTTGTTGTAGCACCTTTATAGTTCTCAGAACGACGTCCCGAGAGGCGCATCCCGGACGCGGCTGGCAAAGGAGCGGGCATGCAGGCTGGAAGAACGTCCATCGAGTGATTTCTAGCTCCATCTCCGACATCAAATGAAAGGCTGTCACCTCCTCAACCTCCGAGGCATCCCAGCCTTATCATGATCCTCGCGGTCATGCAGTGTGAAGAGATCCTATATGGTCAGTCTCGTGCGCGAAGTACAATGGGTCAGCAATTTTATTACCCACCAGAGACAATAGGGAGCAGTACGCTTTGGAATATCCAGCTGGGAACAGACTCAACACCGGTACATCACCCGCTGACGACCATTGAAATATCATCATCGAAGTCTTTTCTTTGATACAGAAAGTGAGGGGTGGTGTGCCGTTGAATTGCAGCGCGGCCACAAATTGGAGCTTGTAGGACGGCTAAATTCTCTGGTACGAAGGCCTCTGGAGGATTTGCGCATGACGAGGATGTCTTTGTGCTGTGCTCGGGTCACGGGAGAAAGAGGAAGGAAAACGCCGACCCTTCACGCACCTTTGTACTTTTTGATCCTCCCTACAGGGGTAAGGCATCCTCATGTATCAGGCATGTGAGGTGATCGCGTAAGTTACAATTTTCCAAACAGAATAATAGACATGACTTCAGAGCGGATACTGAGGTGATATATGAGAATGAACGCACTGAGATTAAGACTCTGTAGCTGAGTGGCATCCAATCGTGAACGATTCACGCCCGCCAGCCAAAGCACAGTTGAGCTACACCGGGAATGTTAGCGAAGGCGTCGATAAAACAAACAGGAGCAGTGGCCTGTAGTTCCTAGTACAAACTCTGACTGTTTGGCTCGACTCAACACAAGAGGTGGACCCACAGACAACTACAATCCGAGCCGCCCTATCAGAGCGGCGTTGATATATTCACGACGAAGAAGGAGAAGCCTCCAGTGATAATTACAGCTGCTAAAGCTCGTTGTGAGGTTAAATCCGAGATTCAATTACCGAACTACGTACATTAGGTGTAGGAGATAAGACCACAGAGGACAGCGGACAAATATCTACGTAGTCCGTTGCAGCCAAACCGATTCTCCTGCAGCTTTTTTGACCCTGTTCATTACCGCCAGACCTTCTCGCTCCTCTACAACCCCTTCTATGAGGATGATGTGGACGCCTTCGCGCTCCGCGGTGAGCAAGTTGTCGAACAGGCGCTGGGCGGTTATAGCAGGGTCCGCGACTGGTCCAAGCGGATAGCTGCACCATTCGAGCCCAGCGATCTCAGGAATGACGTCAAGCAGCGGAGAGTCTGATGGCGTAAGCAGGCCGACCTTGAGGCCCCCTGGACGCGCGAACCGACTCCTCAGAGACTGGAAAAAGTCGACCGGCCGCGAGGTGACAGTGCCCGTCAAAGGCGTGGACGACGTGTGCATGAGCAACACAGGAACCGCAGGCGAATAATGTCTGTACTTCATCCCGGGAGTCGTCGGTGCTTGTTCCATGGCTTCGTCGCGATAATCTCTGCGGTGTACGAGAACGCGCGGAGTCGCAGGGTCGTCTCCGTACTCCTCTCGCAGCGCCTTCTCTATGTCTTCGACAGTGACACCTCCAGGACGCAGCACACGCACGCTCCCGTCTTCCTGAAGACCATCCACCACCGTACTCTCCAACCCAACACCGCACGGACCCCCATCGAGGATGAGCTCTATCTTTCCATCTAGGTCCTTGAGAACATGTTCCGCACGCGTAGGACTGGGCTTTCCAGACGAGTTGGCGCTCGGAGCTGCCAATGGTGCGTCAACGACTGCTATGAGGGCGCGTGCAACCGGGTGAGAGGGCATTCGGATGGCGACGGCAGGTTGACCTGCTGTGATGATGGGCGGGACGAGAGTGCTATCCGTGGGGAAGAGCAGAGTCAGCGGCCCTGGCCAGAAGCGTCGGATGAGGAGTTCGTAAGTGCGCGAAAGTTTGTAGGAGGGCGGTAGAATACGCGAGAGCATTTTCTTCGAGGAAACATGGACGATGAGGGGGTTGTCTGGCGGTCTGCCCTTGGTAGAGAAGATACTAGCAGCTGCAGTAGCATTGAGAGCAAGCGCACCGAGCCCATACACTGTCTCCGTAGGGAACGCTACAGGCTGCAAGTCTTGCAGGAGCGTCCGAGCGTTCTGCAGCGCGTCCAGAGTGTCCGCGTCGGAGAACTCGGGGTCTTCAGACTCGTTGAAGGAGATCGCAGCGGCGTCACAGCGGCGGACTCTCGTCCGCTTCGACATGGTCGTGAAATTAGAGAAAGGCGTTCGTGAGGGTCGTAGCAGCAAAGTGAGTCGAGATAGCATCCCAAGATTTTCGAGTCAGTGGTCGCCTGAGCCATCTTCACGCGCGTCAGAAATGAGGTAATCGATCGGGCTTGACTACTTACTTATGCTCTCGACAGAAAGAACTTCGGTGCTACAGCTCACGCGTACGGGCTCACACAAGCTAGTGTATTTATATGATCCATTTTTTAAGAGAGCAAGCTACACGACTGATAACGAAAGACTCATACATATGAGAGTGAATCACTGACAGCGCCAACGGAACAGAGCAAACACATGGCGGCGACAGTTACTAGCACACCTTTTACCTACCGCTGAGATCTGCTCCCATCATCCTCAGTCGGTCGGGATGGATTCCGCCTGGCCCAGCTGGCTGTGGTGGGCCCTGCTGTCCCGGTGGTGGGAAGTTACCATTCGGTGGGAATGGAGGACCGCCAGGAGGACCGCCAGCATTCATAGGAGGGAAGGGGGGCATACCTCCTAAGCGTAACTCAACATACGAACAAACATTTCAGATGAGTGAAAGCTTACCATTAGGCGGGAATCCGGGCATGCCTGGCGGGGGTAGCCCCATTCCAGGCGGAGGTGGGAAAGGCGGCGCACCTGGGGGCATCATACCTGGAGGAGGCATACCTGGAGGGAACGGTGGTCGAGGACCTGTGTAGTAACATTTGGTTAGATTAGATAGTGAAGGAATGTAAAGGATACATGCCTCCGAACGGTGGCGGGAAGCCCATCCCCATCGGTGGGCCGCCAAACCCAGGCTGAGGAGGACCAAGATGCTGAGGTCCGAAGCCAAAGCCACCAGGAGGAGGACCTCCGCTTGTCTCGTACGCGGCGGTGATTTGGTCAATGATACTTTGAGCCTTGTCGTGTCCTAAAGCTACGGAGTAGGTTAGCAGAGTACAAGGAGAGAAACATCATCCTAATGTACAGGCATAGTAGTCCCTAACGTTGGAGAGATGGTTCCTGCCGCTGTTATGAGCTTTGCGGACTAGGAAAGTAGTGTAAGTACTCGATAGCTGTGTGAAGACAAAACGTAGAACTCACCTGAAGCCGAGTCATGGGTCAGGAAGACATCACAGTAGTCGCAGTAATGTTTCTACGAGAGCGTTAGCGTTCTGAGTGCTGTGGAATATGGGGAGAGCGCATACCGGCATGGTGGTCGCTGTACAAGGAGGACGACTGCCGAGGTCAAGTTCGGGCGGAGAGTGACCTGGAAGCCACGTGGTGCACGTGCCCTACCCAGCCTAAGCCCGTCCGAGTCGCGCGCTCGGTACGCGACCACGACCTTGACCATGGACACCTCGTCGGCCATCCAGGAGCCCTTCGATCTAATCAGGCTCTCCCTCAGTGAGCGCGTCTTTGTGAAACTGCGAGGAGACCGTGAGCTGACCGGTGTTCTCCACGTAAGAGGCATGCACCGGTTCGCTACTGTGCTGATCTTCACGATGCATTTACTAGGCGTATGACGGACATATGAACCTCATTCTCAGTGACGTCGAAGAGACTATCCTCATTGTAGAACAAGCCGAGGATGCTGCAGAAAACACTGTCAACGTGAGTCGTGTGGGCCACGGCCACTTCTCGTTGATGCTGAACCTCGAATAGATGGCAAAACGCAAAATGGACATGCTCTTCGTTCGAGGCGATGGTGTTATCCTTGTATGTATCTTCAACAATAACGAAACCCTCAGTGCTTGAAATTTTAAACTACAGGTATCACCACCGGCGCGGTAACTCGATCACCATAGCAAAGGTTCAGACCCAAGAGTCAAGATCGAAACGCCAATATATTTTTCGGCAACGGAAACGAGCCCAAGCCCGGTCAGGGCATCACGACCTTGACACCTCTCGCGGCTCTCAGCAAGTTTGTCAACTCTAAGCAGGCTGGCATCGGTTTCAGTCATCTTATTCGATGATACCTTGTGTACTGTCCGTATACGAACTCTATCCCGTGGCCTCAGGTCATTGCGTGTTGGTTAATCCCAAACACCTCAGCTATTGCGTGACAGAACTCCTCATTCAACAGAGACGGCGAAGTATGGTACAATAGGATGGTACACGAAATCCGGACATGGTGACTAATGCAAGAAAAGCTGAAGTGTGCATATGGCAATCCCGATGAAGTTCCTACCGAGACGCGATATTACCAGAACACGTCTTCCTCAGTCGCAATCGCAACCGCGTCGTATTCCGTCCACTTGTCGGCAGGCAGCTCATCGAATCGCGTGAAGTTATTCGTGCTGACATATTCCTGGAGGTCCATGAGCCCAAAACACTACTGACAAGTACAGTTACACATACAAATTCCCATTCCTTGTTGGCATAGTAAGAGAAGATCTCGCGGTTTCTGCACAATGCCGTTAGATCATGGCATATGCTACGATGGTCATGCCAGAATACGCACTTCACGGGCCAGTTGTCGACCAACGGTCCACCGTGCTCCAGCGACTCGTTGTTTATCCAAGTGACGTATTGTCTGTGGATGGCTATAACCGCAGAGACGTTAGCGAATGAGGAGCATTCGAGCGAAGGACACTTACCTTGGGCACCGCTGGTCCCGAACAAGCCTCTGAAGTGGCTCCACCTAGTATCGTTGTACTGACGCCACATCTCTGGCTGGTTAGGAAGCCTCGCAGTTCCCTCCCAGACCTTGGCAAGGGCGTATGATTGGTACGGACCGATCGTCCACGGACGAACTGTGCTCACGTCTTTAGACTCCTGTGTTCAATGAATATGAAGATGCAACTCACCGTTGGTAAAAGCAAGGGTCGGGTCGGCAATGTAATGACCAGTCCAGTGAACGTTTCGCAGTCTTGCGCCGTCGAAGACATCGGGCGGCGGAGCGTCAGGGCCCGAAGGGATTGTGCTGCACACAGTGTCAGCGAGATGTCTCTCGGATGAGATGACCGACTAGCCTGTTGAAGACATGGTGCAAGAAGGAGCTGGACCGCTTGTATCCCGTAGCAAGGATGATCTCGTCGACGCCTTCGAGCACCGTCCCGTTCTTGAGATAAATTTTGCCACCAACAATACCGTTGTCGAGGCTGGCGAGTTCGCCGAAAGACTTGATTTCTCCTATGAACTCCGCGCTGGATGGGAAGCGACGGAAAGAGCGTCGCTGGAAAGGGTGCAACTTGTCCCAGTCGTAGGGCTGATACATTGTATTAGTGGCTGTGATATGGGAGCAATAGTCGGTATTTCATACCTTGTGGCTGGCGTACAGCTTCTTAGCGTACGGTGCAATGTCTCGCGCAATTTCAGAGCCCGAAGTACCGACGCCGACGACCAAGACTGTCTGAGCAAATCATAAGCACAATCTATCAGATACGCACCGAACGCACTCACCTTGCCAGTGTACCTCTGTGGCTTCCTGTACACCCGTGAATGATACACGCTCCATCTAGAGGGATCTTCCACGTTCTTAACTTTGCTCCACTCCAGTAAACCGTCGATTTCTGGTACATGAGGTGCGTCGTAAGGCCCTGTCGCGACAACAATAGCGTCGAAGTCCTCAGTCCACCATGTGGTGTTGATTCTGTGGCTTTCCTCAAGGAACTTGAGGTGGCGAAGCGTCAACGTCCAGTGCGAGCCATCTGCGGCCTTCTCAACGCGCTCGACGCGGGTTGAATATGCGATGACGTCGGACGGTTTATCGTTCGAGTTCAAGCCATACATTGAAGCGTATGCACGAACATGCTTGCCGATGACGTGATTAGAGATAACCCAAGGCTGAAGCAGTGCACATGAGCATCATAAACCGGTGAACAGCACGTAGACAGGCCCACTTGGTCAGCCGAGTATGGGACGTCGGCCAGCTCCGTGATAACCGCAGGAGAATTGGTGTGCAGGCTATCCCAGACCGGGCGGGGGGCCCAGTGTTCGCGCCACCGTTCGCTGAGGGTCAACCCCTCATCGCCCTCGTTGAAGATGGTGTGTGCGGGCAGCTTTTCGGGCACCCAGCTCAACTTGTCGAGTGGCTCGTCTCTGTGCATTCATCGGCCCACATATTAGACCCGCTAGAACGAGATGATATCATCTGACTCACGGGTACGGTTCGCGCACAGGTACCTCATCAGAGTATGCCCAGTTCCCACCGGGTTCCGGTGCACGCTCGAACAGTCGTACGGTGAAGTTATGTTTCACGAGGTAGCGAGCTGCTTGCAGACCGGCGGGGCCTGCGTGCGAGTGCTGGTTAGATGTGGAAGAGCGGGGTGCAGTCTATCCACAAGGCGTACCTGCTCCGACAACTGCGACTCTTTTGATGGTATGGTTGAAGCGGTGATACGGGTACTCCTCATGGAGCCCGATGTGTGAGGAGCCCAACACTGCCTGTTGGGCGGCAGAGCCGGTGAAGGCTAGTGCCAGGAGCACAGTAGTCTTCCAGGAGCTTGAGACAGGCATCCTGCAGGGACTGGTCAAGAGAGGTCACGAAACCGTTCTCAGACTCTTATAAGTGATTCGAACTCACTTCTCGCCGCTGTATTACTGTACGGGCGGCAGTGATCGGAGCTGCAGTCTCCCTGAGGGCACGTCAGGGTGTCAGAACGTTGCGAACACCTCGTAGTTGCGGTCAGGTCTCATATATTTAGCGGACGCGGACTACATGCCATACCGTCAACACATCGCGCAATAGGACATTCACACAGCGTGTACGAAATCCGACTTACGTTTGATTGTGGGGAATCATCGGGCGTGGGCACTTGAGAGCAGTGAGCATCATTGACGACAAGAAGAACCTGAATCGCGCCTGAAGCCAGGCGCCGCGTATTACCAACACTTGAGAGTACATGCGATATTCTGTCTGACTGTGGAGACTGTGGGCGTTGTCTTGAACGGTGATGATGGCCGGGAGTCAGACACGAGTGAGACGTCGCTGCATCTCAGGCAAGGATCTGCATTGTGCACATAACCAAGAATCTGACATACGACCGCAGGCCTAGTGATAGCAAGACACCCACGACGATGTCATCTGTTCGGCCTCAGGCTACTGATGCCGAGCAGCCTCGTGAACCTTTCATGAACCTTCGTCTGCAGGTGTTTCGGGCGTGCTTCGAGTGGCAAAGCGCGAGGCGTCGGTCGCAGTAGGAGACAAGGGAGTCTCATCGGCTTTCAGTTCGTCGTCTGGTTCCGGCGCAACTTGGCCCTTTGGCCATGTGCCGTCGCGTATCCACCCAATTTGGAGTACTTTCACCTGTGAAATATGTGAGAAATGTGTGAATGCAAGCCAGAGGAGACACGCACAAGATCACGGAGAGGAAGTCGCTCTCTGATTCTCTGGCCAGACATGAGACCGTTCCAAAATTTGCCTAATCCTGCGTTCCAGTACTCATCGCTTTCTAAAAGACCCTCATTGCTGAGCATGGCCCGAAGTCTTTGCATGCGAGCTGATGGCTGCGCGGCCTGAGCGGGTTCTGTGCCACGAAATGTTTTCCATAACTGCCGGCGTGCATCAAAGTACGCGGGGCCTGGTTCAGGCAAGATTGCGGTGGCAAGTGCGTCCTCGAAACAAGTGTGCGACGAGGTCGGTGGGGTAGACATGGGTAGTGGGGGTACAGAGAGGCAGTCTAGGGGAAGGAAAGTGGACTCGGCGTCGTGCTGGTCGTTGTACTCGTGGCCAATGCCATCTGTTTGCGTGGGGATGTCAGGTGAAGAGGGAGCTGTGACCACAATGTCAATATGCTTGTCCTCGTCCTTCCGAGTGGCCATAATCCATTTCCAAAGACAGTGCTGACGTAAGCACGCGCCCTCCCTTCCTCTCTTGTTCCACGTGCAGCCCACATTGTTGTCGACAACGATGAAGTCCCTCCCACCGACTAGTGCATCGCGGCATGCGGTCTACAAACAACAATCTCCCGCTCAGTCGAATACCTCGCTCTCTGGAGACGAGGACGATGAAGACTTCAACAAATCTACCTTCTTCGCTTCAGCCGAGCCTGTAGCCTCCTCTCCAGCTCAGTGGTCGCGAGCACAGTCCCTACCCAAACCCTCTCCGCTGTCGAACACATCGAACACCCTTCCTTCACATGCCATGCGCCTCCCACCAGAGATACTCATCCACATCCTCAAGCATCTACACTCCCCACGCGACCTCTACCATAGCCTGCTGGTGTCTCGGACTTGGTGCGAGTGTTCAGTGGAGCTGCTGTGGCATAGGCCCAATTTCACAAAGCTGTCCACGCTGGTGAAGATGATGCGCATTTTATCTCGCGAGGACCAAATGTTCCTGTACGCACGCTTCATACGACGTCTCAATTTCTCGTACCTCGGAGCAGACCTCACCGATTCCCTGTTCGCTCGTCTTGCGCAATGCGTAAGGTTAGAGCGGCTGACACTCTTGAACTGCAGCAACATCACGGATGGTGCGCTTGCGAGGGTCTTGCCTTGCTGCCCCAACCTCGTTGCGTTGGACCTTACTGGCGTAGGGGAGACAACGGACAGAGCTATTGTCGCACTTGCTTCTTCCACCAAGCGACTACAAGGGGTCAACCTTGGCGGATGCAAGAGGCTCACAGACCAAGCCCTTCTCGCTCTTGCTGCCAACTGTCCTCTCCTTCGACGGGTCAAGTTGGGCGGCCTAGAACAGCTCACCGATGAAGCAGTCTCCGCCCTGGCTAAATCATGCCCCCTTCTACTTGAGATCGACCTCACACACTGCAAGCAAGTCACAGATGTGTCTGTACGAGATCTCTGGACCTTTTCGACCAACATGCGCGAGATGCGCCTCTCTCATTGTTCCGAGCTCACCGACTCCGCGTTCCCTGCACCACCGCCGAGAAACGAGGTTGTGATCGATGGACCCAATCCGTTCCCGATACTTGTTGGCTTCCAGGTCGATAGGCTTCCCCCTTTGCGTATAACCCGTCGCTTCGACCACCTCCGCCTCCTCGACCTGACGGCGTGCTCCGCGATCACGGATGAAGCCATAGAGGGTATTATTTCCGTTGCTCCCAAAATACGGAACCTAGTACTCGCGAAATGCACGCATATAACCGACCATGCCGTTGAATGCATCTGCACCCTTGGCAAGAACCTCCACTATCTACATCTAGGTCATGCAAGCAGTATCACCGACCGTTGTATTCGGACACTTGCACGCGCGTGTACAAGGCTGCGATATATCGACCTTGCAAGTAAGTACCGCCCTCCCATCGGCGACACGATTCTGACCCCTCATCTGTCAGATTGCGTCCAACTTACCGACATGTCGGTATTTGAACTGTCTGCGCTACCCAAACTTCGCCGCATCGGACTTGTTCGTGTGAGCAATCTTACAGACCAAGCCATATACGCGCTTGGCGAGCGGCACTCGACCCTGGAGCGCATACATCTATCCTACTGCGACCAGATCTCTGTCCTGGCTGTACACTTTCTCCTGCAGAAGCTCCCGAAGCTTACACATCTCAGTCTCACCGGCATCCCAGCCTTCAGGCGTGGCGAGCTTCAACAGTTCTGTCGTGATCCACCACCGGTACGTCTGTCCCTTGCCTTCACCTAGCTCAATCTAACGTTGGTTCTTTGACAGGAATTCAACACCACGCAGCGCTCGTCATTCTGTGTATATTCCGGCAAAGGTGTCTCAGATCTGCGAAATTACCTCTCGGATTTGTACAACGCTATCACGGACGACAGCGCTCAACAGAGTGGCACCGAATATGAGTACGAGACGGAGGACACATACAGGGGCCCATATATGGCGCATTTGGACATTGTGGACGATGGAGACGATGAGGATGGGGACGATGAAATGGACGTCGTCCCAGTCATACATCCCAACGGCACTCCAGGAGGCTACCAGATTATTCGAGGACCTCAATTACAGCCAATTCCCGTCGACATCCAACCGCCAGCGCAGTTTGTCTCCCGGGAGTACCTCATGAGTCGGGAACGGGCGAATATGCCAATTCCGAGGGGCCCCCCGAGCCACATGGCGCCCACTGTGTCGACTCCGCTAGCTGGTCCCTCTCGCCGTAGTCGCGGGTTCGGACACCAGCCGATAGTTGAGGCTTCGACATCGCCTGCGCCGAGCGATGCAGCATCTCAGAGGAGCGCAGGGACTAACCATTCTACCGGAACGGCATTCTTCAGACATTATGCAGACGGTGCTACTGCAACTAGGGCAGCAGGTGTCATCACACCTGACTTGGTCTTTGCAGAGATCGGCCACGGGCGCGGTACAGGCCCAGTCCCCGGGTCGAATGGTCAGCATGTTGTCGTACCCTCCAATCCACAACCGTACGGATCCCATATTGCAATAATTACGAACGGATCGACTACATCACATATGCCTCTTATTGAAGACGACGGTCCCAGGACTAACGGTCACACACCGAACGGCCACGGCGCTAACGGCCACCCTGTCCTAGTCGACTCGTCCTACCAGAATCTGCAGACTCCCCAGCGCACCGACTCGTCTTCGTCGTGGACCCAAATACAGCACGATGAGACCTCGCAGTCACTACCTGGCTCTCCTACGACGCGCGAGCTCCATGACGCTGTCCACTCTGCCTTTGCGCGCCAGAACCCGGACATGGATGGCAGAGGCAGAACCGTGAAGCGTAGCCTGCGGAACACATTCAACGCCGCCGAACAGTACGCAAGCTCGTTTCTCTTCGGGCGCGGCTCGAACATGGCTCTCAATGAGGGTCCTTCTAGTCCCGCGCAGCAGCAGCACCACCACCACCACCGTCGCGACACAGATCAGCATGGACATTAGGCACACTCGCACCGTCACTAGACTGCATGGATGAAGTGGTTTTTTGTAACCTCCAACTCGTGGATCGTGGATGAGCTCGATGGCTCCCACAAGGGCTCCAAGCGCGTCTCTACCATCTCATTATGTACATACCCCCACCATTGTAATCAGTACTGTATCATAAATAGGTCGTAAATCGCATCTGCGTAGCACTTTCACCTTTCACCTTCGAAATATTGTATCTTTATAGAGCGCCACCAATTTACTTCCTACATCGTCTGTCTGGAATTCGGCTTGATTGCAGGGTGAAGCGCGCCTAGTACCTTACTTCCTCCCTTTACCCCGTCGTGCACACGCCATGAACATCCGCGCAGCTACGGTGCGTTTTCAGCTGTTGAAGATTATCGACGTGGAATTGAGCGGTGCTAGGTAGAAGACCTCGCGGGTATGCAGGCCTGCAACCTGCAGAATTTGCCTGAGAACTACACGATGAAATACTGTGCGTCATTCTCAACCCTGTGCACGACGCTGCCTTTAACCTGAGACGCGGTGGTAGACCTGTACCACGCCCTGAGCTGGCCGCAGCTGTCTTACGTAGCTGAAGACCAGGGGCGGATCGTTGGATACATCCTGGCGAAAATGTGTGTACTTGCTTGATGCCTTTGGCTTCCTAAGTGCACTGGTCGCTCATCGTTGTCTTTTGGACTGTCAGGGAAGAAGATGTCGCGGATGGTGACGAATCCCACGGACACGTCACATCGATTTCCGTCCTGAGGTCATACCGACGCTTGGGTCTAGCGAAGAGGCTCATGATCCAGTCTCGTGCGTGTTCCCACTGTGATCTCATGTCTTATTGTGCTCATGTAGTGGCTGTGAACCGCAGAGGAAGCCATGGCTACTGTCTACCGCGCCTCATACGTCTCACTCCATGTGAGGAAATCAAACAGAGCTGCGCTCGCCCTGTACAAGGACACCTTGGGATTCACCGTTAGGGAGATCGAGAAGAAATACTGTGCGTTGGATGCTCTCCCGCAATCCCCAACGCTGACTGGGCCGCAGATGCTGATGGCGAGGACGCATATGCAATGCGCCTGTCCCTCAAACACCTTGCACGGTGACAAAAGTGCACTCTTGTACATAATCATCAAGTCCGTGCGTCATGTATACATACATACAACAAATTCGTTGTATACAACAGGTGAATGTCCGTGTCGAATTTCACTGGGCACTGCGATCGGCAGCCTCAGTCATCAACCGAGCACCATGATCTTCGCCTAACTTTAGAACACCCTCCTCGCCGCTCGGATGTTTCGCCGTATGCTTCACGACATCCTCGTTGCCGCTCCTGCTTGCCACCATGACGTCTCGTATTAGTTGAGCGGAGATGAGCCCAAGCTCATAGTACCCATCGTTCGTCTTCCCGTCGAACATGCCCGTGTGCGCTTCGATCTCGTCACTTGCGATCGTATTCGGTGCTTGCAAGAAGTGCGAGACGCAGTGGGAGGGTGCCTTTGGGAGGATCATGAACGCTCGAGGGGCGACATGGGCTGGTGGAGACGGTGGCAGGTACGAGTAAAACCTACGGCCGTATCCATAGTCAATTCTTACGGGTAGTCTCAAGAGGAAGTACAACTTACGTTCTGAACAGTACACCCATCCTCTCTTCAATCTCCATGAGATCATTTACCCTCTTGTGCAGCGCATCTTCTTCCCACAGCGTCCCAACGTACTTCATATGGTCCGTCGCCCAAGTATAGCCCACTCCTATCTCGTCGCGTTTGTAGTAGGCCGTCCCCGCAGCGGCACCTGCAAGCAGCGCCCCGCCGACGGCGTACGCAGCCGGCGCCCATTTCTTCCAAGGCGATGCGGGCGCAGGCGGTGGTGCCGGGAGTGCGGCCACAGGCACTTTCGACATGGAGGCTACAGGAGTAGTTTTCGAACCGCCGAAGAAGGAAGTCGTAGCTGAGAACAGATCATGTGCGGACTTCACGTAGCCCGCAGCTTGATTTGCTGTGTTCTTGAAGACTCCTGGATGAAGACCAAAGTACTGGTGTACAGTTTCAGAGATAGTGGGGACGTGATGCGTACGGCGAGACTCACGGGGGTGTCGTACGCTAGACACGCTACGATGTTCGGCCACAGAGGCGCGGTCTGGTCAGGCCGTGTGCGGACGAACTCGATGAGTGCATCTGCGGCGAGCAGGCCACCCATACTACCGTGCGTTAGAGGGAAGAAGACTAGGTAAAATTAACTCTGAAGGCCGCACCTGTGTCCACACAACACAACTCTCGCCTTCCCGGCACCTCCGCCTAGCCCGCTCGCTACTTCTCGCTCGACGGTCAGATTAGTGAGCCAGTCTGCAAATCGAACGACGGCTGCGGTCTGTGAGGTTCAGGCTACACAGACGCAGGGTCGTAGCTAGAGTGCGCACTAGTTCTCCCTTGGTCTGCAAAGTAGTAGACAACATAATCAGCGAGACCAAGCGCAGCAATTACGAGATGGATGCGAACCTCGTATGCCGGGAACACAACACTTTCCACATGGACATTGTTGATTGTCTCGGAAAGTACATGCTGCATCCTCTCTGGAAATTTGCTGAATGTGGAGTCCGTCCCTTTAAACCTACGAGGTTCACAGAATGGATAAGTTGTATGGCATTCGAAACTAGACCGCGTACCCATGGATGAATATGAGAAGCAATAAGTCTTTCAACGCGCCGGCGGGTTGATCGCTATTCCCCGTCTGTGAATCCAGCTCAACCAGAGGCTGCTCCTTTGCATGTTCGCTGTCTGACATGGTCGATGACATCGAGTCGAGTCGGGTTACACGAACGCCCATAACTGCGGGTGCATTCGGTCCGGAGTTCCGGTACTGCTATGAAATCATTATATTTGTAGCTTGCCCAACTTCGCCTCGAATACTGTCCATCTCAAAGTCGAATCCTATTTTATTCTTCTTATTCTTCATTTCACCTTCAACAGAGCATGTCGGGTGGTAGTGAAGACCTTCAACCGTACGTTCTTGTTGTATTGAAATATCTGGGCCTTCCACAGGACTACGAGCCGTCACCAGTCGCCGCACCAATCGAGTTTCTTTCGAGACATATGCGAAGTCTGCCACGAAACTTGCTTTCTCTGTTCTCAACGCACGTCACCCCGAAAGAACGCACAGTCCTGCCGGCCATACGTAACCGCAGGCTACGCTATCTAGAGTCGGAGCCGCCAGAGTTCCGGGTACCTATAGCGAAGGCTACATTTTCGTCGCTCTGGCCAGGTACCATAGGCCCTGAGCTCGGCAGAGAAGAGGCAAAGGAAGAGAGGGAATGGGCAAACAAGCAGTTTATGGGTGGCCAGGGGAAACAAGTTGGAAAGCTTGGTGAATTGTTGGGCGGGTATCAGGAGGAGCGTGAGGCTGAGAGGGCAAGGGATCTACGGAGACAGCAGAGAGAAGAAGAGGAAGCATATCCAGAAGAGGATGAAGATACTGATGAAGAGGAGGCTGCGGTTGCTGCTGCTCAGGAGGAGCTATCGCCTCAGGAAGCGGAGGGATTATTCAAGCGTCGTTTAAAAGAGAGGTATATCTACGGCCTGCTGAAAGTAAGTCCATCTCCGCGCCACATAATGCCAGATTCTCACTCAGTCGGCCGACAGACAGTGAATTATGACCAAGTCGATTGGGACGATAAATGGGACTCAGATGGACGGGACGAAGAAGAGCGATGGTTCGACGAAGAAGAAGAAGGCCCTGCAGTGAATGCCTAAGCTATTCGATATTGCACCCATAATTACTGTGGCAGTTTCTGTTACACTGGCGTGTTTTACATTTGCTCAAACCATGCGACATTTTATGTAGACTCAGTCGGGTGGACGCGTCATCGGGGCGTGTTCGAGAGGAGCAGGAGCGATGGCTTAATGAAGGTGAGAAATACTAGCTTTCCACATGTACAGTTCTCATACAAGCTCTTCCCTGCTGGTGTAGGCCTGGCTTTCTGTGACGATCGTGTAATTACCGAATCATATGACGTTCTTTGGAAGACCCAATCGTCATTCCATATCTCAAGTCTCACAGGTCAATGACTCAGCGCTCGCACGCTGTATAATTTTAGGCCCTACTTATGGCCTAAGTTCTCTGGAAAGAGAGCTCTCTCGTAGCTTTGACGTCTAGGAGCTACGATGTCGTCCGTGCCCAAATTCCAACTCAATACCGGTGCTATCGCCCCTGCTATCGGTATTTATCAGATTGAGACCGGGTATATGAATTCTGACTGCAAATTCCTATTTTAATCAGGCCGGATATAGACGCATTGACACGGCGCGTTTTTACGGTAATGTCGCCATTGTCAACGTATAAGCGACCGCACATGCGATCATGATTCTTTGCAGGCAATGAAAGGTATGTCGCTCAGGCGATCAAGGAATCTGGTATACCGCGGGAGGAGATATTCATCACGACGAAATTAGCGTGAACATCTTCTGCTCTAAGTGATGAGCACGCACTCACTTTCCATTTACTTAGATGGCACCATCCTGGGCGAGAGGAAGAGGCGATTCAAGAAAGTCTGAGAGACCTCGAGACCGATTACGTCGATTTGGTAAGTCTAGTGCTATTGGAGGAGTTCGCCTGTTCAGGATATGTCTAACATTTATCAGTATCTGATTCACTGGCCACAAGCTCTTGTATTCGAAAGTAATACTCAAACACTAAGCGCGATATCATGTTCTTACAATTCATTACAGATGACAACACCCACCCAAAGGACGCGAATGGTAATTTGAAGCTTAACAACGACTACAACTTCACGCAGACGTGGGCCGCACTGGAGAAGATCTACGAATCTGGTCGGGCCAAAGCGATCGGTGTTAGCAACTTCTCGATCAAAAAGTGAGTCTTGTAGTACATGCCAATCGCATTGAAGGGATTGAGCTTACCTCTCTCTAGCCTAGACATTCTCCTCAATGCAGCAAGAATCATCCCTGCAGACAATCAAGTCGAGTAAGTCGCATTTTACGACCCCATCGATAATAACGAGGACTCGCTGACAAGATCCCAGGCTTCATCCTTACCTCGTACAGGACGAGCTCGTGCAATATTGCCAGGCAAAGGGTATCGCCGTCACCGCCTATGCACCTACAGGTAGGAGCTCTTTTATGTTCGCCTTGAAGACAGGTGACTGATCGGGGCTTCTTTAGGTTACGCAACCGTCCGCGCTGACCCAGTTATTAATGAGCTCGCCAAAAAATATGGGGTCGCTCCCACTCAGATCACGCTTGCCTGGCATGTTGCTCGCGGCGTGCATGTCGTTCCGGGTAGTAAGAATCTTGAGCATCAGAAAGAGAATCTCAAGGTAGGACTTGAGGTCCCTTCGTCCGTCTCCATAAATTTTAATACGACTTCAATAGCTGCCTACGCTTGCCGAGGAAGATGTCAAGCGCATCACTGCCCTTGACAAGAATTTGAGATTGTCAAACGCGCCTGACGAGAAAGGGGAGGTGGGTGGGTGGACAGTGGAACAGCTTGGGTGGTAAAACGGAGTGATGACTTGAATGTCTTGCACCTAGTTCTCATTCTTTCGGTTGACATTAAATGCAGAACATGTACACTTTATGACAACACAAAACAAGATACAGAAGGATGCCACATGAAACAGACACAAAAGACATAGTTATTTCGACGCCAACACGTCAAACCAAGTCTTGAGAGAGAACGTATCGATATTTCACTTTGTTATCGCCGAGGCCTTCAAGAGCCTTCTTCGCGTCCTTCATCGGCAACTCTTCAATCCAAGGCTTGATCCCTTTCTCTGCAGCCAGCGCCAGCATGGCCACGCACTCCTTTTTGCTGCCGATAGCGGAGCCCCCGATGAAACATCCGTTGGGAACAAGGTCGAACGCGTGAAGGGTCGGAAGATGTTCGTCAGCGTCCGGGAGACCGACAGTGACAAAGCGACCATGGACGTAGAGCATAGTCAAAAATTCTTTGAGTGGCAGCTGAGGGGTAGCGTCCATAGTGGAGACGATGAGATCGAGCATCCCAGCGTGCTCCTTCGCGAAGTCCTATCAACTAGTGAGCTCTCAGCTCGCTGGAATGACACTTGGCGGTCGTACCTTGTTATTAGTATCAACGACATGGTCGGCACCCAGCTTCTTCGCATCTTCCATTTTTCGCGGCGAATGAGTAAATGCATACACCTCGGCGCCGAGGGCTTTCGCAAACAGGAGGGCGAAATGACCGAGTCCCCCGATGCCTATGATACCAACCTTTTTTCCGGGACCAGCGCCGTTGGTAACAAGAGGCGAATAGACTGTAAGACCTCCACAGAGCATAGGGGCGGCATGGCGCGACTCAAGAGCGTCGGGAATAGGAAAGACGAACTGCTGGTGCGCGCGGATAGCCGTAGAGTATCCTCCTTGGGTAACGACCCCGTCGGGGTACTCGGAATTCTGTCATGTTGTGGTGACGCTTACGTGAGTGCATAGATATAGCGTGCGGGACGCGGCACTCACGTAGGTGCTAATGCCCTTGGCACAGTAATTCTCGTATTCACCCTTGCACTGGCGACACTTCATGCAGCTACCGATCTTGGCACCGACACCGACCCGGTCGCCGACCTTGATATCCTTGACGTTGTCACCGACCCTCGTAGCTTTACCAACGATCTCGTGTCCAACGACGAGGGGTAGATGGCTCTCGCCCCAGCCTTGCTTCAGCGTGTGGAGGTCCGAACCGCACACGCCGCAATGTGTGATCGAGATCTCGACGTCGTCGGCCTGGAAGGTCTTGGGCTTGAAAGCCGTTACCTTGAGGTCCGTGAAGTTCTTTGGGTCTAGGAAGGCGCATTAGGGACACGATTCAAGGACATATTTGGTAGAAGGTAAATCACCGACAAGAGCGTAGCCCTTGAACTCGAGTTCTTGAGTAGCCATTGCGAAAGGATGAGGGTGACGATGGAAGAGTGAGCAATGCAGATTCGAGGTGGTGGTGGTGGTGGTGTTGGTAGAAAAACAAGCCAGGTTGGCCACGTACCTCAACTTTTGTATTGTCATCGTTTGACAGGGAGTTTGCTAACAGAGCTACTTCGAGAGTCACCATGCCGAAAGTAGGTATGCACCTACCCTAATCGGTATGTTTTCAGCCACTGACGTCAACTGATAGCGTGCGAATAGTTGCGCACAAAAGAAAGTGAGAGTGTGGTACCGTCAACCAGAAACACTAGTTACCGACACGTTTCTATATGCAAACAATCCATTATGCCTGATTATTAGGGCCGGATAAACTACATTCAGCGACAATAATACAGTGACCGAGAAAAAGTGTGCGTGTGCTAATGAACATACAACGGTGACAGTCTTTGGATGCCTGGAGTTCGGTGAAAGAATAATGTTCTAATGATGGGTACCCGGATGCAATCTATGAGCGGCTCAGCCCGCGATCTAGCTCCTTAGTTAGCAAGTCATTTGTGGCCTTAGGGTTATCAAGATAGACTAGATGAATCACTTAGTGTGCGGCACAGGAGGACAGGAAATGAGGAGACATACGATGGTGTCCAGCGTGCGGAACGATGTACATCCTGCCTTGTCCGTTACCGGCTTTGCGCAAGTTCTCGACGGACTGCGAACCACCCTCAGGGTCCATCCAGTCATTGTCACCGTCTGTCGAACCGGGTCAGGTGTGGGGGAATATTAAGATCTATCGCGACTCACAGACGAAAGTAACCGGAATAGTGAGAGCATTAATACGATCGACCATCGGCCTGCGGGCATGGGCTCCGGGGGCAAGCAGGTGCGCTGGGAGACTATCAACATTTGTGATGGGGTATTCCACTACAAATACTCACAGATGCAATATTCTCCAGAGCCCTTCATCAGCGTAATGTTCAGAATATACTCGTGCATCGCCTTGGTATCGTCCGCACTCAAGCCGATGAATCTTCTGCTTGAGTATTTGCCGACGAGCAATGGACTCCAGATCCCGATGCTCCGTACAACCTGGAAAGGTGACCAGCCTTCTTCCCATAGATACGTGAGCAGTTTCCTCCCCCGACTCTCCTTGCGTTGCTCGGCACGTTGCCCGGAACGGATGGAGTTGACGCTGTCTTGACTTGCGTTCACGGCGTGCTTATCATCTCCATTTATTGGGCTGTCGGTGACTTCTCTGGAGTATGTGGTCGTGTCATTCGGGTCTCGAGGTATTCCGGCAGGCGAGAGCAAGATGAGCTTGTTCACCCGGGTAGGGTATCGTAGAGCGTAAGCAATGCTCAGATACCCGCCAAGAGAATGGCCGACGAGCGTCATCTTCTCCATGCCCATCTTGTTCCGCCACTCCTCCAGCGACTCGACGAAGAACGACTCTGCTTCAGCGACGCGCCCGTCGATGTCGTTGCGCTTCGCCTTCACCGAGAATGGCACGCGCGCCGAGCGTCCCATTCCTAGCCAGTCCATGAAGTGGACGGGCGTTTGTCGCTTGCCTGCCCAGTCGCCGAGCGCGGTGAAGTTCTCGAAGAAGAAACCGAGGCCGGCACCATATCCGTGCAGGACGACGGTTGGCGGATTTGGAGGTGGTGAGGAACCCGTGGGTGTGATCGAGAACGTGTTGATGTAATGCTTCGGCGTGGCAAGGTCTACTCGTGTGCTGCGTGCGACGACAGGATAGCCATCGACCGGAGTCGTGGATCCGTCTGCACGGAAGTAAGGTAGCTTCCTACGAGAACAGAGTGAGATTTGTCCACGAAAGCGTACACTGGGCGTACCTAAATAGCCTCTGTTCGCTTGCGGCACCCTCCCTTTCGCCGGCTGTCCACCTGAACGGTGTGAGCATATAGTCCCAGAGTGCACAGCAATCGACTCACCAGCCCTTTACGCTAGCGAAGAACGTGGCTGGGATATCCTTCGCAGGAGGTAGCGGTAGCGGCATGGCGTCGGACGTCACCGCCGCTACAGAGTCGATCATCTCTGCCGTAACTGCCGCCATGCGGGGGGAAGTGATGAATCGAGTAAGACGTCGGGTAGCTATGTCTAGGATTGGATGGAGGGGTAAGCGAGCACTTGCAGGGAGTAAGGAGATGGAGGTCGAGATTAAGTAGGGAACGAGCCTTCCACTGCACCCGCGGTCGCTGCCTCATGCCGTTCGTTGGACGTCACCGCCCGGCGGCGCAGCACACAAAGCACCGGAATGATGACAAGAACTGTATGACACGCTACCGATCACGTGACTAGAGCAATGAATACCGTACTTTCTCTAACGACAGCATGTAAACGATAGCGAACCAAGGAACGTAGCGCAGAGTGGTCGTGTTCCTGAGGTGGTCACATATCGTCTGCGTGAGGCGCGCGGCTTGAGACAAGGAGGAGCCGTTGTGGCTCATGGCGGTGTATATCTTCGCAGATGAGGTGCGTGGGGATGTACAACAGATCGCTTTCGTGGCAGAATGACGCAGTAGCACAAGGGTGCGCAGACCTAGAAAGCCCATTCAAGTTTCAGCTTTACGAGGACAGCGACGCGCGACTCACGGCTCGGACAACCTTTATGTGCGCCGCGCCTTCTTCGCCCGGGTACCACCAATCTTAATGGGTGTCATATCCGTCAAACGATTCACCAATGGCCGCACGCTGTCCCCTTCGGCGCCGAGCAGAGCCTTGTAGACCGCCTCCCGTCCCTTCGCAAAGCCCCTGAACTTCACCTCTAGCACCATGTTCCCTCGCCCTTTAACCTCTGCCTCTTGCGCAATCCTAGCAAAAATCCGCATTGCGGCTGCGTGAGCGGCCTCGGGGTTCGCGCGATTTTTGTTCTTGAAGCCAACCATGCCACTGCTGACCGTGCAGATGGGACCGCCATCCGGCCGCGTAAACGTCAGGATGTTGTTGTTGTTTGTCGACGAAACGTAGAGAGAGTATGCCTCCCGTGTCCGCGGCACGGGCATCATGTCCTTCGTCGCGCTCACGGGGTTGGTCGCGTAGGAGGACGGGTAGGCACTCTCCGGTGCGCGCGGGGGGACGTCGTCGAGCTCCGAGAGAAAGTCCATGCTATCCGCTGGTTGTTCCTCTTCGTAGGCAACGCCTGTCTTTTCTCCGCTACCTGGGAGAGCGGACCCAGGGAGAGATGACATGCACGCGGCATACGCTGGCCGGGTAGCTGCTCGGAGCTGAGGTATCCGAAGTGTCCTGAGTAGCGACATGCTAGCGACAGAAGTGGGGTGTCGAGAGAGAGGACAAGGCAGCTCGAGCACGCTGGTGTGCAAGGCCGCTTTGCGCGAAAGCGAGGTTCAGCAACAACCGCCTGTTGAAACTCCGCCCGCATACCACTGCCGGCGTTTACGGAGGGACACGGACAGACGATATACCACCAGGACTGTGCTCTGCACCTGTTAGTCCACTCTCAAAAGCCACCATGAGCGTATGTCTGCACCGCTCCACGCCTCCACATATGAATTGACCCAGTCGTTCTAGTTCTCTGCCAACTTCTACAACACCATCGTCAAGCGGAACAGTCAGTTCAATCCACACGCCCCTCGCCGAACTTGACCTCATTTCCTCGCCTCGTTCTCTAGGTGTCTTTGTGTCGACGATCTTCGCCGGCGCATTCGCATTCGGCGTCGGCTTCGACGTCGGTATCACCAAGTTTTGGGACACATGGAACAAGGGCGTAAGTAAACCTCCGCATTCCGCCCTTTCGCGCACTCATCCTCGGTGCTATAACTGCTTCAGAAACAATGGAAGGACATCCGCGGCAATTATATCGACTCAGAATAAAGTGCCTGCCCAGCGTGAATACTATGTCGCAGTTGTATCGTCGAAGTCCTACCTAGAATACAAGGGCTTTCTTTGGACACGCTACTGAATTTATCGACCCAATGCAAATCCGACGATCAAGCAGGCCAGCCACCGGGAGCCTACACAAACTGCCTCAACAACGACTCAACGTGTCTAATCAATCCACTTTATGCGGTTCATTTCGAAAAGCGAGGCGGCAATGCAAATTATAATATTGCATTAGTATTACGATATGACTGTACATGCGCAGTGCGGAACTCTAGTTCAATGTGCGGCGAGACAATACAATAAAAGAAAGAAAATGACAACAGATGACAACCTGAGCCGGGCATGAGGGAATAGAAAGTATAAGAAATGTTAAAGATGTTAGGGAGCCGACGGGCGGAGGAGAAGCATGCTAAAAAGACGGTACGAGGGAAGATGAGATTTGAGGGAATACTAGTGGACATCTCATGTAGATATCATCCCGAGGTCGGGCTCCTCGGGCTGTCCAAATATTTCCATGAAGATCTCCTTGCCTTCCAGGGACAGCGGTGGGAGCTGTTCGTCGGCGGCGGCGACAAAATGGTCTTTGGCCGTCTTCATACGGCGCAGGCGTTCCTCGTTCCATATCTTCTCCAGGCTCTCGGAGAGGTTCATGAGGCCAAACAAGAAGCCGCGATCAGGCTGGTCGGGATAGTGCGGCGGGAACCGCGCATAGAGGAAGCCTGTCTCAGGCTCCACCTCAGCCTGGTATCCCAAGCCGCTCGTCGCCTCCTCCATCTCGCGGTGGCCCGGTGGCGGGTACGGTAGGTAGTCGCGGCCGGTCGTGGTGTGCGCAAAGTCGACGAGCCGGATCTGCAGCTCGCCGCGTTTGCGGCGGCGGCTGCTGCGCGTCGACACGGGTCCGACGAGCAGGTCCTCGCTCGCAGTGCGCCGGAGACCTGGCCGCGAGTGCTTCGCGTTCCCGGATCTACTGTCCAGCTGGCGGCGTTCGAGGGACTCGCCACGCTTGCTGCGTGCCGAAGGGCTTTCCATGCTGGAAGCATGGAAGGCCTCTTGTGCGTCGCGGTCGCCGTCATAGATCAGGAGTAGGCTGCAGCCGTAGAATCGGAACCCCTTGAGGCGTTGGATGATGCGGGCGAGAGCATACAGCTTTCGGAGGATGACGGGGATCTGATACACGAGGAGACGCTCGCCATCGTGCAGGAAAGACGCGAGTACAGAGGGGAAGTCTTCGGAACGGACTTCACGACCCTTGTATTTGTCCTGAGTGATGTAGGATTGGGTAGCATGGTTCCACACCTTGCGAAACAAGGGTGTCAGTTCAAGTCTTTCCGACGTCAAGAGGGACACAGCGAAGAAACGGGACTGGCGCGAAACAGACCGTTGGTGGGTGCATATGACAGGCGTACATATATAGGAAGAAAGATCGATTTCCGGAAATCAACTCACCTGCATTCCACACACTCTAACACCAAGGGTTCTGCTCGTCGTTCTGTCGCACTTCTTTCGCTGACTTTTCTTTTTCGCGGGCGTAGCGTCCATACCATACTGCCGCGTGCCCATCTTCAAGTCCAACACACATGAATGCCTCAGCCGTCCCGTCAGGTCCTCCATCAAAATAAAGTGGTTCTGCCTTGTGACAGAGCTCTCTGTCTCACGCTTCCCTGGCGTCGTGGGAGAAGCTGGGTGTTCGGTAGGTAGCTGCGGTTGCATCAAGCGATAGGGCGAAGGGAGGTCAGGCGACCTGGGCGAGCTGTGTCTCCGCGAACGCGATACGAACGAGCCGCTGCCATTCAGCCCGTCTCCAGCTCCCACGCCGCTCCTGTCATCGTACTCCTCGAACGGGAAGATGTCCGGCGGCTGGGATTCAAGGTGATCGTCGCTGTGTGAGCGTCGCAGCGACGAGCCCAATAGACAGCCCTCCTCCGCGCGCAGCCGATCGACCTGACTCAACTTCTTCCTCCTCGTCCGCAGGACCTCACTTCCCAGACCTAGGCCCTCGCCCTCTCCATCTGCAATATCTCCGTCATCGTCCGTTCGCACTCCGCTTCGCCGTCGGCGACAAATGCGACGCAACAGCGCGCTAAACACATGGTCCTTGAACTTGGTGTTTACCATCGTGGACCCCCTACCGCCAAAGACGCCCTGCGGGCAGTTGAACGACGATTCTGGCGATCCGACTGCGGCGCCGGCGATGTCCTCCGTGTCGGTAGCCAACGGGGGTTCAGCCGGCGAGGCGGACACGATCGCCGGTGGAAGGCGAAGCGGGGTTCTTGGTGAGTTCATAGGAGTAGGAGCGTCGAAGGAGGGCGCCGAAGACTGCTGCTTTGCCAGCGGACTCGACGTCGACGTCGGCTTGTAACCCGGCGTACTGAACGACATCGACCGCTGGGATACAGCGGCAAGACTGAGCTCTGGACTGGATGCAGTGTAGCCGTTGAGGTGGCGGTGTCGATGAAGATGGCGGTTGACAAAGTTCGGGCTCATGCTCGCGGACTGAGACAAGGCACGCCCCCGCTGCCCACGGAGTAGCCATTCTGGGATAATGTGGCGGTTGTTATCGAGGGCTACTTCTGGCATCTCCGCCTCTCCGGTGTCGGTCTCCTCGCCGTCGTCGACGGCGCCATGACGCAAGCTCAAGGACGTGGGTAGGGACGCGAGACCGTCCGATGCGGCCTTAGGGAGGTTAGGTCGAGATGGCTTGGAATTGATCGACAGCGAGCCAAACTGCGTATTCAAAGCGCGCGGAACTCGGCGATAACTGACCAACATGACTCCCAGATAGCGAGGTATAAAGTCGAGAAGCGGCGGCGCCTCTCGCTCCACAGCCTCGTAGAACAGGTTCTCCCGGGAAACCAATGGCTAGTGCAAATCAGCACACATACATCTGTACCACTACATACGACGCACCTTGCAAACAGCGCGCTTGGTGAACTTGTAAATCGCACTGTGGCCGCCGACTTGATTTCTAAACGGACGAAGAGGTATGTGCGGAAGGCTCTCCTGCGACAAATTGAAACTCCAGTCCGTAGGAATGCCCTGATCAACCCCGTTATGCCCTTGATTGAGGTCCAAATCGTGGAAGTGGGACAGCGGACCACTCTGTTGTTCATCGTCTTCATCGCTCGGATGTCGGACAAGAGGCTGAGGTACTGGACTAGTCCGTGATGGGGAGAGAGGAAAAGGTGAAGAGGCAGAGGTGGTGGAAGTGGACGTAGTGACGGACGCCGTTTCCCAGGCGGACTCGTCGTCCTCATCCGACGACCAGGGTGAAGTGAAAGAGGGCGGTGGCACGAGGGAAGTAGGCAGGTGTATAGGCTGCGCGGTTAGGGGAAGGGGAGTGATAGGGCGCGGGCTCGATGACCTCGAGCGAATCCGTGACATAGAGGCAGGAGGTGGAATTGCGTGTTCAGGAGAGCGGACGAAATGAGAGGCTGCAGAGAAGATGACGGAAAGGTCGCTGTCTTGGTCATGAAGACTGTGCTGCGAGCGGGAGTGTGGCCTACGGTATGGTGAGGAGGGCACGGTGCGATCATTTTTGTCCTGGTAGGTGGCACTTGACGATGCAGAGGACGACAGAGACGCGTCGCTATCAGGTGAGCCAACAAATGTCCCTTCTGGCCCTTCTTCTGGCCAAAGCGTCCGCTCCCTTGGCCGTCCTCGACCATCATCATCCTGATGAGCCGCTACGACCTTGCGCCACTGCACCAGGTCATTGAGCACAGAATCTCTCACCGACGGCTGCCTCTCCTTTTTTCTCCGACCTTCCTCCCCTCGCGTACTGCTTAGACTGTCCCGTGTCCGTACACGCTCTAACGTAGTCGTACTTTTCTCTCTCCGTATTGCAGCTGCCTCACGGTCGGGCCAGTCCGACCGCTTTACGAATTCAAACTGCGGTTCACCAACATCATTGAGCTGTTGAAATGAGCTACTCCTATGCCGCGACGCTGATGATGCAGAACGGCCAGAGTCGAAGGGATTGTCCTCCTCCTTGTTCGGGGTAGTGGCGGACTCTTTGAAGAGGTCAAGTGAAGCGGCTACCTTGCGACCAATGCCGGAAGAGGTGGAAGGCGGGTGTGCCTTCCATGGGCTACCGCCAGAGGACGACGAGGATGAGGCGGAGGAAGAGTGTTGTGACGGGGGCCGCCCGGACGAAGTCGAGGGCTTGGGATGCGCGAAGTCCAAAGGGGTTGTGCGCGAAGACGGAAGGGTCAGGGCGCGTTCGGATTGTCTGCGGGGAAATTTGCGGCGGTTGCGTAGCTGAGGGGATATTCGCCCCTGCTTAGTTTCGGTGTTAGAACCGTCTGAATCTGAGTCATTACGGCCACTGGCCCTAGAAGAAGCCGACTGTAGCCTGAGAGTAGCAAGGCGGCGAGCAGGCGCAAGGAGAGAGGACGAAGACTTGTCTCTTGGCTGAGGTGACTCAAAGGAGATGCGAGACGGGGTAGCAGTGGAAGCGGAGCTGGACGGAGGTGATGAGGATGGAAAGAGGTAGGACTGGTGTTCCAAGCGGGGACTCTGTGGACGAGGTCCCATGAACTGTTAACGAAGGGCGGGAGTGGTTGGGGGCAAGGTTGGATGAAGCGTAGCAGAAAGTAGAAAGGAGCGGACTGACCTGTTTGGTCGGGCAAGATATACTGCTACGTGCACCTAGAGGGAAGGACAGGGTTGAGCAACGTTGCTGCAGATCAGGGATGTGTTGCAGAGTCGTGAGAGCCGGGAAAGAAAGAGTAGTGATGATTTGTTTTTTCGCGGACAGGTGTGCGGCGAGAGGCTACGACGAAGGCAGAGGACTGGATACACACCGAGCGGGAAGGACAATCAAAGTCTGGTCAGAGTGACGATATGGGCGACAGCATCCTCCTCACACGTGGGTCCCCGGAGCGAGACCCCGCGGCCTGCTGACAAATCTTTCCCCGCCCTGTAGCATCGATCGCCTCTGTGCGCGCCCTCGATGTCGCCCATCGCCCGCCCCAGCAATATTGTTCTGCTCGTCACCCACACGCCCCTGCTCGCTGTCTCCCACGGCGAACAACGCGCTTCTTTCACGCACGCCGTGGTGCACCGGGTCCATTTCTCCCGCCGCCCATCTCACTCGTACGTAACGACGCACGTTTGCTCGTCTGTCATCTTCTCTTCCGCTCTGTTCTCAGCGGCTGCCCCTCCCCGGTCGCCTGATTTCTGTGCTCGTCGACTCTCATCCGCATCGGGCCCGCTGCTCAGCATCCTCTGCGATACCGACCAAGAGGCCATCTGGTACCCTGCACGATACAACCGCTTCTGCGCCCTTATCGCTGCACAATATCGCCCTCCCAGTCATCCTGCGCGCACGTATCTTCGTCGACTCCTTGTCTATCCTCACCGTCATCATGATAGCTATCTCTCGAACGCCCACAGCGCTACTGACCCGGTCTTCCCTCGAAAGCTAATCTCCGGGGCTAGACACACTTCCTCGTGTTTAGCCTTTACATCCACCCACGGTCCTGAGGCCTGACGTCCCAACACGTTTACACTCCGCGCCTCGCCATTCGCTGCATTGGCCCAACCGCCGCCGATAGCCACAGGCAAATCCCACCCTCCAACGTTTGCGCTGCGGAGACCTGGCTCGGACTTCTGTGCAAGGCCTCTCTTTTTGCGTCGTACGGCTACATGGTCCGGGCTCGGCTCTATGTCTGAGGCCTCAGGCCTGTCTTACGCCTCCCCTATATCCTTTCGATGTTGGCGCTGTCTTTGCATAACCCATCGCATTCTACATAATCTCTGCTCCGGAGCATGATATACATGCCAAAGTCTGAAGAGGAATTTGTATTGAAATTAAAATACTCCTATTTTGTTGTGCGTTATGTGTTAATGTCTAATAGAAGATATAGTCTTCAGATAGCTAAATCCTAATCTCAATAGTTTGCTTAGGTCCTTAATTGCCTCTAGAGATCTTATATGAGATTTTGCCTGTCCAAGTAATTTCTTGTGAGCTCTGCAAATGTCAGAATACTTTTTGAATGCAAGCAACAATAAGTTAATTTTTAGACTGTTTTAAATTAGTAATAAACAATACACTTATTTAAATAAAAGGGTAGAGTGACTTATTTATAACTGTAATA
Organism: Phlebiopsis gigantea 11061_1 CR5-6; assembly: GCA_000832265.1. Lineage (NCBI taxonomy): Eukaryota > Fungi > Basidiomycota > Agaricomycetes > Polyporales > Phanerochaetaceae > Phlebiopsis > Phlebiopsis gigantea. Next base: position 94,663 of record KN840492.1, read on the forward strand.
TATATTCTTGTTTATTATAATGTAGCATTGATACTACATTCTTATTAGCTAATGAATATACTGTACCGGTATGACCAATTTTTCACGTCACGCTTCACAGAAGGTCTAAACAGGTGTGGGGCAAACAGGTGTAATGTGTTATAGAGGGCCTCCAGGTGGGTGTTTTAAAGGGCACTTAGTGTGACTGGCGCTACGCGCCCTCATTGGCTAGATCCGGCGTTTAGGTCACGCCTGAACTGTGAACTCGCTGGTCCACAAATGTCACGCGTCACATGCCGTGAACAATTGATTATGCTGGTACAGTACTTATTTAACTTTATAGCTAACTTTCACTGATCTGTTATTTGAAATTGCACTTTGCATCATAATGACATAATAGCTTTATGTGATGCTGACTCATTGTTTTCTCACGCTCTCTGCTGACTCACTATTCTCTCACGCTCTGGATAACTATATAAACCCACACATCAATCACTATTGGTTCTTATACTCTTCTTTCAACCCCTCATCATATTAGTGAGCTTGCTTGTGTTGTCTCATAACTAAAACTAACTTGTTATAGTATCTTTCACTTCATATAGTTGAACCAATCATGTCAACTACAATAAGTGTGCTTCAGCAGTCTGTAAACTTCATTGGTGCTGCTTCAAGTGATGGCTTGATCGCAACCAAGTCAGCTAAGGTCAAGAAGATTAGTGGCAAGGTTTCTTTCCCAAACCGTGAGCCATATTTTATGTAGTTCATAATATTGTGCCAACATGCCAATATCTTTGCAGAACAGAAGTTACACTACAATATACTGCCAGCACCCTTTGCATCACCGTCAGCTATCAACCTATATACTGGCACTGCACCACATTTACCATCTCAGTCCTCACCACTAAACCCCACCACCTCCACAAGCCAACATTTAAATCACAAAAGACGGTCTCAATCCTCAAGGCAATCATCAACATCAAACCTCCGCAGAGAGCTCTTACAGTATCGTGCTTCAACACATGCACTGCAAGGCCAATCTCAGCCAAAGGGGCTAGCTAAGCATGCCACACAGTGTGATACACTAACACATCACAGTGAGTCCACTAAGCTTACTGCACACCCTCTTTATCACCTTCAAGGTTTGTCAGACAAAGAAACCATAATATCTACCACACCTCAACCAACCTTTGCTACCTTGTCAACTCCAATCCAACATGCTCTGCTTTGTTCATCTCTTCGGCACATCTTTCAAGAACTTGGCCTTAGCCCAAGTGTCCATCTCCCAGAGCAATCACTGCCCTCCTCCCCATTGCCTCCGCCACTTCCCCTTTCAAAACATGCACCACCAACAGGCAATCTTAAGCTCCATGGAACAGAGGCATCAGCTGATGAAGATGCTCTGTTGGCCAAAACTGGCAAGGTTGATGATGATGAGAGCAGACTTGAAGGCTCAGAAGACAGAGAGGACAAGTACCAGACTTACAGAGAAGACACTGAGGAAGACGAGCTAGTCGAGGACCTCCTCCGCGAAGATCATGCTTCACCACCCGCATATCGCGCCGCAGCCGCGCCTGTGCATCCGAAGAAGACGCCGTCCATCTTCCAACCCAGCCGCAAGCGTCCGGCTCCCGAGGACGCGTCGCGCGCCACCAAGGTCCCCCGCACGAAGACGTGGACAAACACCGTGCGTGCCGCAAACCCCCTTCCTCGGAACTTCATACAGCGATGGGGAAAGCAAGCGCAGCAGCCAGCCGGTCGTGGCAGCAAGAAGATGGAGTACCGCTCAGACCGCGTCGCGAAGCCGCTCCAGCACGTCCCCGCCCCGTCGGAGATGCCCGCGCACCGGAGTGCTGCAGACGCGGTCGTCGAGAGCTGGGTCGAGGGCTTGTTGGATTTCTTTGAGCTCAATCGACGCATCGTCGAGACTCCGGGTCTGCCGCGCCGCCGTGACGACGTCAATACACTCAACAAGGCCATGGAGATCGTCGAGCACATGGGTCGGTCGGTGAGGTCGATGAGGGTCGAAGTCCTCAAGGTAAGCACGGTCGTCGTTTAGGTGACCTAGTTGTGGCGTGCTGACGAGGGTTGACAGAGAACAAGCCTGCGCAAGACCCTTTCCCATTTCAAGGTCCAACGTGTCGATGGACGGTGGGGAGAGAAGGCCGTCAATCTCATGCGGGAGATTGGAGCCGTCGCGAACGTGGTGGAGGAGCGGACGAAGGTGCGGTCCAAGACGAGGACGCAGGATAGATAAAGATTAATGGCTCTCGCACAGCCGCCGCTGTTGCTCGGACTTTGCGGAGCGCCACGCGCCTGAATTGGAAACGGAAGAACGTGTCCATCCAAGTTGAGGTTTCTTTATGTTTAGTGACATACACTGCACCTCTCGTAGCTTATGTTCCATGCTCACCGCTTCATGTATACCCCATGCTAAAATATTGAATTCTGTTGTTCCTCTATTTCTTCAGCAGTCGCGTGTGAACTTCGCATGCTTACACGCGCTCTGCCACGACATACGTGTCTGCATTCGCATGAGCCCTAGTATAAGCCTTACGTTCTAGAATTCGTCCTGCAAATGAAACCATTTTCTCAGCTGCGAATCGTCTCTGTGGTGGTCCACAAACAATATCTCCTTCATTAGACGACGACTTGTACAGTAGTTAATAATAGAGTACAGTAGTGTTGGGACCCAGCCCTGCGACGATAACCTTCACTGGAAGTGTACCTTTGAATCAACCCTTAATAATACATGAGATGGATGAACAAGTCTATGAAAGTCTATGGAAAATGCGAGCTAGCTCCTGAATATAGTCATGAGCTACCCGCATCGAGACGGGGACGTTTCGGAGCAGGCGCGTCCTCGTCGTCGTCGTCATCTATCACGATCACGGGTGAGTCGGGCCTCTCGTCTTGTAATGAAGCCATGGGAGGCGTGCCGGAAACGCTGGGCTGCTGCGCCTCTTGCATCCCAGCGCGCTCGGGAAGCGGTGTCGTGACAAACAGCCCTTCCGGTGCGGTGGGGCGCGGAGGACCCTGTGAACCTCCGCCTCTCGGCCGCCTACCGCGGCCTCTACCTCGTCCCCGGCCCCCTTCAGCCCTCAGCTTCTCCTTGTAGAACCGCACGATGTATCCCTGGAGGATCTCGAGTGCCTTCTGCGCTCCAAGCGCTTCAAGGTCGCGTAGTTGTTGCGGCGTGAGGTGCGAGAAGATAGTCGGATTGAGGATGAGCGTGTTCTGGTGCAACACGATCGGTTTCGGATCAGAGTTGGAAGCTTCTGGAGATGACGGCGGAACAGGACCGATGACTATCGGAAGGCGGACAGAAGTAGGGATTGGTGGAATGGAGGATGACGCCTGCGGGGTTACCGCACTTGGCGCTAGTGTTGCCGGAGGCGGCGCAGGTGCGCTTGGACCTTGTGACTGCAAGGGAGGCGGTGGTTGGAGTACAGGTGGGATCCGGGCGGGAATGGTTGAAGTAGTTGCTTCAACCTTGACGATAACAGGAGGTTGCGGTTGAGTGATGTGTATAGTGTTCATGGCGTGGTTGAAAGCGGACTTCATAACGAGGGGCGCAGAAGTCAACGGGGGAGGAAGGGGCGCGCCCTTCGTGTCGCCCTTGATGCTACGCCTCAATGGAGGTTCGAGGGGCACCTTGCCCTTCTTGCCACCCGCCTTGGCCTCTGCTTGTTTGCGAGCCTCTTGTTCCTCGAAAGTATGTTCATGTTGAGGGTCTACGGACCAAAGCGCTCCCTTGCCCTTTTCGTCAGGTCCACGTTCAACTTTCTTGAACGCACGGCTGGAGGAAAGGTTATGCCGTACGGAACTCTGAAAGGAAGTCGTCAAAACAGGACCAGGACTAGACAAAACGGGTACGAACCTCCCAGTCCTTATCGCAATACTTGTACCACTCGTAGTGATCCTGTATCCACTGGCAAATATCCTGCAAAGAGGCTCTGCCGTCTAGCCCCTTGATAGCTCGGTAGCAGAGCTGAGCGTAAGTATACTGAGGCTTCGGTGGCATCACCTCTGGTTTGACTCGTGGGAAGGCATCAGCGTCCGACTTCTTGCGCTTCTTGTTGGACTTGAATCTGGCTATGGAATTAGAGTTAGGGAGTGACGGCTCAGACAGTAGTGGGATCTTCTTAGGTGGCGACGCAACAGCGACAGCAGTTACAGGCGGGGAGTTGGGCGGAATAGAAGAGGGTGGAGAGATAGAAGTAACGTCCAACGAGGTGATATCGACGGAAGGAGAGCGTGGCCGGTTCCCGATTGAGGAATGTGAGCTCGGTGAGGGGGAATCTTCGGGTGGTGCAGGAGGAGGCGGGAGCACAAAGTGAAAGGTTCGAGAAGCTATCTGTATCTGCGACCTGCATCGAGGAATGAGACAAAGGTCACAGGGCGAAGACGATGAGGTGGCATACCTATCGCCCAAAGGAACCCTACTGCCACTCCCAGACCAAACGCCATCGACCCAGGCGCCGTTTCTGCCCGCGACAACGAGTACAAAACGCTCTTCGTCTTCATCGTGCTCAATTCTTGCGTGTAAACGTGAGACGCTCTTTAAAGGGCCCAAATCCACGTCGACTTGAGGGTTTTCAGACGATGACGCGGTGTTTGCAGGGATGCATCGTCGTCCGATAGTGACATTCAGAGTTTGAAGATAGTACGTGAAGTTCGGAAAGACCAAGCTGTAGTATGCGCTGATCTTGTCGGAAGTTGGCTCCTCTGTGGTGTGGTTGGCATCGCCAACAATAGTGGCGACGGTGGAGGGGGTATCCTGAGGAGCGGCGACGACAGTGGCCATGGTGGTGAGCGAGCAAGAGCAATCCGACTCATTCAAGGGGAAGAGCCTGCATTTGGGCACTTCCCCGGCTTCCCGGTTCCAGCGTCAAACGACCTCGGCGGTTCTCAAAACAAAAAATGGCGCTGATCAGTGTCATACCTTTGTCGTCGCGACGCACGTTTCCCCAGCACTTGGTCATCGCAGTTATCGAGGCTGCAGGCTTGCTGTCCGCCCATGGCCTCCTTTAGCCAAGAACTACAATGCCGGGGAACGCCCTCGCTCAGTGTCGGTCGGCTCCTTTTCCGAATGTGCTAGACGCTCGTACCAAGCCTCCATGACGAAGGTGGTCGGCATTATTGGTCTCCGTCTTTATCAAGCTCCCCGCCTTCTTGGACGATTCAACGCACCTTTCTATACGACTACCAGCACGACGCTATAACATGACAGAGACTATCACCCAGCCTGTCAAAACAGCCGAAAAGGAAATAAACTCGCTTGCAGACAAGGATGCGGACAGCGTAGACTCGGAGGTCCGATACATGGCCTATGGTGCTCGTCTGCGCACGGCCCTCCGTGCAGGGTCGCGGTACATTGCATACGTACGTCTCTCCAAGTCGTACGCACAAGCATCTATTTTATTCACGCGTGCGTAGACGAGTGACGTCGGCGAAGCGTTCCGGCCGGTCGTCCCGCCAGCGGTCGTCACAGCTGCTTATGGGGTTTCGTGGCTTTACCTTACAGGGTGAGTAGCAGTGATCCTCGCATCTGTTATAGTTGCTCATATTTCCTCGCAGTGATGTCGGCTACGAGTCTTATAAGGCCCATCGTAGAGGCCCTTCTCCTCTAGAGGCCGCGCATTTCTCGGAGCCAACTCGCGTCGGTATGGTGGCCGTCAAACGCGCTGTATTCCAATCTATAGCATCTATGTACGCTATCCCTACCTTGTAGATACTTCTTTCCATGCTGACCACATTATCTACTCAGGGCTCTTCCCGCGTTCACCATCCACACCGCGGTGAAGCAGGCGAAGAAGGCCTTCGTCAACGTGCAGAACCCGAAGGTGAAGACATGGGGTCCGACCGCGACTGGATTGGCCATCGTGCCAGTACTTCCTTATCTGTTTGACAAGCCAGTGGAGCATGCAACGGACATAGTCTTCGAGTGGATAGAACGGAAACTGATAGAACAGCAGTCGTCATCAGCCTCCCCTAGGACATCGGAACTTTGACCTACCTACACAATTTATCATTACTCCTGTGATTCACGCCGTTGTGGTAATCTTTTGCTCTACAAATCAGTATGATACAAGTTATTGCTACGTATGAGTGTGATTAAAGCATCAGTGCATGGATGCAGGGTTATCAGATGCTAGCAAGATAGAACGAGCAGGGAGACGATCGCGGCATGCACAAGGCGCACTAGCCGCCTCTAAAGCAAGCGACCTAATGCTACAGGGATCGAGCTGATGGAGTTGGGCGGAACGATTCCGACCTCGGTAACAACAGCAGTGATGGAGGTTGGTGGGGTGAGGTCGTAGAGCGGGTTGAGAACTTCGAGATGCGGGCTATTCGCTAGGGTGAGCGACTCGCGAGGTTTGGTGAGAGGGAAGGTAGCGATACGATCGCCAGGTGGAGCTGGGGTCATGTGAGCCTAAACATGCGAAGGTAAAAAAAAAATTATGACCCACCTAACTCATTCTTGGTAAAGCTGTCGAGCTGAACACCCTCCGAGAACTTGTATGTCTCGCAACAGACGATGAAGGGTATTGAATGTTGCTTTGCCATCATGGCGACCAGAGCAGTACCGGCCCTTGAGTATACAGCGCCGTTTGTATGGATGGAGTGTGCACCGACGATCACGGTAGAGACTTCAGTGATTATTGAACCGATCGAGGGAAGGAGAATGTATTTGCACTTGATGCCAGCATGGGAAAGGACAGATAGGAGCCGTTTTCCTGCGAGTAAAATGTCAGAATTATGGATGGGAGGTCGTAGAGAGCTGGGCTACCTTCGAGCAGAGGTCTCGAGTCCACCACGATGACTGAAAAACGACGCCCTGATTCGTGTGCAGCAAGGAGGACTTTCTCAACCACGGACGACCTAGGGGCAATTTAGCCAAGGCGCAAATAATATAATATGGAACATACCGTGCATATGTAAGAATGACATCCCCGTCCTTGATTTTCTTTTGCCCATTCTCCTCGATGATACCATCGGCGGCGAGAACGCGTTCACTGAGGTACTGGTCGATCTTTGCGCATAACAGGTCCTTTGCCTAGAACAAATTGCAGCAAGGAGGATATATTATTAAAGGCGTACAGTACAGTAAACCCCATGGGAGGTAGAATATACGAACATCCTGCTCCGGTAGATCGATATCCGAGCCGCTGATTTCTAGCTTGAGCTGCCGAATGGCGTTACCCATCGTAACAGACATAGGCCGTGCAGCGACGAGATGGCTGATTTGCGGTGAGAGATGGGTCATGAGATGACGCGAAAGCGTAGTATTCTGTGGGGTAACATAATCTTGTATAACCTTTGGACTCCATATATCAACGGATTACGGATGCATGTGATAGGCTACATACTGTCTTGAACGCGATGAGCGTAGCGATACAGCGCGCATTTGCCCCTACAATCTTGAATTCGGAGAACTGGAGCGCGAGACGTAGGGTGACTGGATGGATGTCTCCTTTCGGCGCGCTGACGGCTTTTGGGAGACCAAAGTGAGAGAATATGCGTAAGCCACGCTCGTTCGCTCCTGCCGCGGTTTCGTGTGCGACTGCGGCAGCTCCTCGCGTCGCTTCCCTGGGAGCCCTGCCCGGGGTGGGCGGAGGTCGCGGAACGATCTCTGCGGGCTTGTTCGATTTCTTCTGTGCGGGCGTAGATGATGAAGGTTGACTAGATGCCTTAGCTTCTGCTTTTGCTGCGCGTTGACGTTCCTGTAATTCTTTGCGCTCGGCTTTGGTCATTTCTTTTTGTGATTTTTTAGGCGGTTTCGAGTCATGGTGCGGTCCGCTAGGGGGATGGACGGGCAGCGCAGGAGGAGGAGCCATAGATGATTTTGGTATTTCCCCGTTAATGACGCGGTCTTTCGGGTAAGCACAAGCGTGAGGAGCGAGGAAGTGTAAGCTGCATGAATTCGAGTCACCTCTGAAAGCGACTCGGAGTTCACTCGATCGGGTAAGAGATCTCAAGCCACGTGGCAATTGGAGAACGTAAGATTACGTCAGCTTATTAGCGCGCCCCGGACTTTGGTGCGAACGACTGGAGCTGCTTCAAGGCGTTCGTCTGTCACCGCCACGACCACCATTCAGCTATACCACCTCTCGTCTTTCCTTTCTAGAAATCTAACATATTTGACGAGAAGAGACTGTCATGGTGCGTGATTTCTCTATCCACTCGTCTTCTACACAGCTGAAGCGTGTGTACAGGGTGTCCCTGCGCTCTTTCGATGGCTGAGCAAAAAATATCCGAAAATCAGTGCGTAGTGTACTCCGTTCATGCTCGCATATTTGTTAAACGGCACCGGTTAGTCCGTCAAGTCATTGAAGAGGAAGAAGCCAAGGTTCCCGGGGATGATGGTAACGATATTGAGATACCCGTAAACATTTCAGGCCCGAATCCGAACGGTGAAGAGTTCGACAGCTTATACCTAGATATGAACGGTATAGTGCGTTGTACGACTTTCGATGACATCACAAGACTCACAAGGTGACACAGGTACACCCATGCACTCATCCTGAGGGCAAAGTACTACATTTTCTATTCTCATTAGCTCCATGACTCATTGGTCTGTAGCCCGCACCCGAAACCGAAGAAGAAATGATGTTGGAGATTTTCTCTTACACCGAGAGGGTGGTCAATATGGTCCGCCCACGCAAACTTCTCTTCTTGGCTATCGGTGCGTCTCAACAACATCGGGTACGTTGGTTCCACTAAAGTCGCATAGATGGCGTTGCCCCTCGAGCCAAGATGAACCAACAACGATCAAGGCGTTTCAGGTCATCACAGGAAGCTCAAGAGAAGGAGGACGCAAGACAAGAGTCTATCGCTATATGGAAATGTGAGCCCATCAGTGGCAGTTTCTTGCATGTCTCTTAGACTGTTCACGTGTAGCCATGGGGAAAACCCTGAGCGACGATGAGATGACCAAGAAAGCTTGGGACTCCAACGCAATTACTCCTGGTACCCCTTTCATGGACCTTTTGGCCTCGTCATTACGCTATTGGGCAGCGCGCAAGCTGAACACCGACCCCGGCTGGAAGGATGTATGTGCTGCAGACGTCTATTCTAGCCATTTACTAACGGTCTGTAGGTGCAAGTCATTATCTCCGATGCGAGTGTGCCAGGCGAGGGTGAACACAAGATCATGGATTTCATCCGGAGACAACGGTCGCATCCTGCCCACGACCCAAACACCCGACACGTGATATACGGTCTTGTAAGCGTTTCCCGACTACTACTAGCGCTATTTGTTTCTCATATACCAATTCATAGGACGCAGATTTGATTATGCTATCTCTTGCAACTCACGAACCTCACTTCCGGGTACTCCGAGAGGACGTCTTTGCGCAGTCCGGTAGTCAGTCTGCCTGTCGCATGTGCGGACAGGAGGGCCATTATGCTGCGCAGTGTCCCGCCACACCAGACGAAATAGCGGCGTCAAAGAAAGTAACGCCAGTGCAGAAAAAGCCGTTCATTTTCCTAGATGTTGCCGTCCTGCGCGAGTATCTGGAGGCTGAGCTTAAAGTGCCGCAGACGCCTTTCCCGTTCAACCTTGAACAGGCGATTGACGACTGGGTCCTGCTCATCTTCTTCGTTGGAAATGACTTCTTGCCCCACCTACCTTCGCTGGAAATCCGTGAGGGTGCCATTGATACTCTTCTCAGAATCTGGCGTCGTGAATTGCCGCGCATGGGCGGTTACTTGACGAACAGCGGACACCTTGAGCTAGCGAGAGCGCAGATCATCCTTGAGGGTCTGGCTCAGCGTGAAGATGAAATCTTCAAAAGGCGGCGTGAGAGTACGTGTTCCGCATGTGTTGGGTGCTGCAATTTACGAACGAGTGTTATAGCCGAGGAGCGTCAAGATCAGAATGCGAAGCGCCGTAAGATTGAGAAAGAAATGGCCTCGAACGGTGGTGGTCCCTCCGCAAGTCTCAATCTCTCGGGAGACCCCACAGCTCCTCCAAGCATAGCAGCAACCCGCACCGCGGGATCTGGTGGCAAATCAGCAGGGAATGACTTCGCTGCAAAGGCCGACAGCATAGGCCTCGGCGGTCCTAAGACCAACCAGACAGAAGCGTTTGCACCCCAAGCCGTTCAGGCCCTTGCTGGCTCCAATCGAGATGTCGTCGCCAATCGCCGTGCGATCCGTATGGCTAATATGAGCGCTGCTGAAGTACTCAAAGCGGAGCTTGCTGGTCTCGTACCTGTTAAGCCATCTGCCTCGTCGCTCACATCTGACCCCACGGCTGCTGCACCAACCCCCCAATCCACCAATGACGATGTCCCTCTGACGACAAAAGTCATCCCAACGGCTGAAGACGAAGACGAAGACTTTCCTGGGCTCGGTGGTCCAGGTCCCAACGTCTCCCAAAACGTGGTGAACGGAGACGCGGATGTGGATATGCCAGATAGTGCATCAGGAAAGTCACCTCGTGGTGAAAAGCGCAAGCATGATGTTGGGGATGTGGAAGAGACGCTACCTCTTGACGAGGAAGACGAAGACGCGGATGGTACGGACGCCACCAGCTACGCCTTGAAGGTCAACGCCGATGGTACAGTTGAGCAACAAGACACCGTTCGGTAAGTCGCTGACACTATTGCATTCGTCAGCTACTTACCGACAACAGATTGTGGGAGCCAGGCTACAGAGAACGTTATTACAAACAGAAGTTTGGCGTGTCGTATTCAGACGTCGAAGCACGGAAGAAGTAGGCTCCTTACTCCCCTTGGAAATCTATACGCTAACCGCACGTCTTAGCATTACGACTAAGTACATTGAAGGCATGGCATGGGTCTTGCACTACTACTACCAAGGCGTTCGTTTTTATCTCTCTTCCTCGCATGAAGTGATTTGACTCGCTTCTCAAACTAGACACCATCGTGGCAATGGTACTATCCGTACCACTTTGCACCCTTCGCTGCCGATTTCGAGGATGTCGCTAGCTTGGACCTCAAGTTCGAGATTGGCCAGCCCTTCAAACCCTTCGAACAGCTTATGGGCGTGTTCCCAGCAGCTAGGTAATTCCGCGTTTCCCTTGGGTCTAGCATGCCACTGATTCATTTACAGTCGCATGCATATCCCGGCGGTTTTCCACGAGCTCATGACCAGCAAAGACTCTCCCATTATCGATTTCTACCCGACAACCTTCCAGATAGATATGAATGGTAAACGAATGGCGTGGCAAGGTGTATCCTTGCTGCCCTTTATTGACCAAACACGTCTCTTGGAGGCAATGGCTTCCAGATACCCTGGCCTTACCGAGGAAGAGATCCACAGGAACAAGTGGGGTAATGACGTCTTGTTTGTTGGTGAAGAGAATTCGCTGTACGGCTCACTTGAGGCTTTATATGGCAAGCGCAAGAGTCAGGATGTAAGTTCACATTACAATACTCATAGCCACACGCTGATACTTCGATAGCCTGTTCCAATCAACCCGAAGTTGAGTAGAGGCATTCACGGCAGTCTGCTGCCCAACCCCGATTGCATTCCAGGCTCGACGTACATGTGCCCGCTGACCGCGGTCAACCTGCCTGACATCAAGAGTGACCGCTCGCTGTCCGCGCTCTTCTTCTTCCCCAAGCAGCTCACGCCGCATCGCGCTGTTCTGCTACCCGGTGTCCAGCGGCCTCGACCCACGCTCACCGAGGCAGACCGCGACCGTGCCAGCCGCAACCACCAGGAGCGCGGCGGGCCCCGCAACCAGTACGGCCAGCGCCCGCCTCCGCCCGGCATGTACCAGGGCCAGAACGGCAGATCCTACAACGACCACGGGAGGGACGACGGACCTCGCGGCCCGCCCAACGGTGGCTATAACGGTGGCTACAACAATGGCCACAACAGCAGCTACGGTGGCTACAGCGGCAACAACCACAATCGCGACAACGGCAGCCACCCGCAGGGTGGCTCGTACGGTGGCTATGGGCAAAATCAGCAATCGCACGGGTCGTATGGAGGATACCAAGGCCAGCAGCCCGGGTACCAGCAGTCTGGGTACCGGGGCCGGGGAGGCCCCCCACAGGGCGGAGGATACAACCGTGGGGGCGGGCGAGGAGGCCGCGGCGGAAACGACGGCGGTGCCTACGGGAACAATCAGTCCTACGGAAACGATCGCTCGTACGATAGCAACTACGGCGCGCCTTCGCACAACAACCACCAGCAGGGAGGCTACGGTGGCGGTGATGGTGGACAAGGGAGTCGCGGCCGAGGTCGAGGAGGATATGACACCTCATATGGCGGTTACGGCGGCGGCCAGTCTTACAGCAACCAAGGAGGAGGCTATGGACAGGGAAATTATGGTAACAGCCGCGGTGGTTATAATAACTCAGGCAGAGGCCGTGGACGCCAGTGGTAGATTGAGCGTGGTATCATCTTCGTTATATATGTAGCCTACTGCATATTGTAATAGTACATTCTCATCTCTTATACATGCGATACATATCTTGTCGTTCTACATTCTTCAGATCCTCCGATTTCCACGAGTAATCCGTCCAAGCCGCAGTCATTGATCCTCAGAGCTCAGGCTGCACGCAAGTGATGTAGAGCGAATACTTCCTGTCCGCCTCCTTCTGCTTCCTGCGCTGCTTCTTCTCCTGCCGACGACGCTTCTTCTCGAGCCTCTTGCGCTCCCGCCGGAGCCGCTTCGCCTCCTGGAGCTCCGCGAGCGCAGCCTCCTGCTGCCGGCCGTACGCCCCGCCGTACGCACCGTAGCGGTGGCGGTCGCCGCGATCCTCGTCGTCGTCCTCGGAGCTGCTCGAGTCGTCCTCAGACGAGTCGCTGAGGCCCGCCGCGTCGAGGCCGGGGAGGTGCACGTCGACGGTGCCGGCGTTCCTGCCCGTGCGCCGCTCGCGGCCCTTGTAGAGCACGACCTCGACGCCGCGCTTGAGGAAGAAGGACGTGTTCCAGAGGTCGATGAGGTCCGACGCGAGCACGGTGCGCTTCGGCGGGCGGCCGTCGCGCGTGTACTCTGGCACCGGGAGCTTGCCCGACCAGGCGAGAGCGAGATCCTGCCCGACGCGCCGTCAGTACGCGACTACGGAAGAGTCGGTTCGGCACTCACGCTCATCATGCGGATCCAGTCGTCGTGGTAGACGTCGTGCGGCACGAGCACGAGCGGCATCCGCGGGATCTGCTCGAAGAAGTCGTCCATGTCCGCGCACTTGAACGTGTCGAAGCGGGTGTAGGGCTGCGCCAGGTTCGGCGGGCGCGAGAACCCTTCGGGCGCGGGCATGGGCTGCTGCTCCGTCGTGACGGCCTGCGGCAGCCCCGGGGCACCGTACGCGCCGCCCTGGGCCGCGCCGTACGCAGGTTGTTGTGCGCCGTAGCCGTAGCCCCCAGCGGGGGCGCCATACGCTCCAGGAACGGGGGACGGCGCGCGGGAGAGGGGGCGGCCGCCTACGGGCTGGCCGGCCAGCACGTGGTTGGGAGGGTAGATAGTCCCCGGGGTGACGGTGGACTGGTACGGGGAGGTGTTGACCGGCAAGACGCCTGGCGGGGCGTAAGGGGAGGCGGAGCGCGGCTGCTGGTATGGCGAGGCGGAGCGCGGGGGCGGGCCCTGAGGGACTTGGTACGGGGACGCCGCGCGGGGCAGGGCACCTGGGATTTGATATGGAGAGGCCGCGCGAGGCAGGGCACCTGGGATTTGATATGGGGACGCAGCGCGGGGTTGTGCGACGGTGGGTGCGTAGATTGGGGTGACGGGGCGGCCGGGGATGACGCCGCCAGGCTGGTAAGGCGAAGCGGGGCGCCCCTGGGCATAGACTCCTCCACCAGGCTGGTAAGGCGAAGCCGGGCGTCCCTGGGCATAGGCTCCTCCACCTTGAGGATAAGGTGCAGTTGTACCCGGCGCTCCATAGGTGCTTGCGGGATACCCTCCAGCGGCGTAGCCAGCTCCCGGAGCGGGAGAAGCACCATAAGCTGCGTTGGGGTCGCCGTACATCGACCCGGTGCGAGAGCGAGCTTTGGCGTTCTCGTATTCCCGTTCCTTCTCACGCTCCCTAAGGTCCAGGTCTCGCATGGAGCGGTCCAAGTCACGCTCGTAGCCGTAGCCAGACTTTCTGTGGCTGTCGCGTTCTTCTCGTTCTCGCTCGCGGGCGCGACGGATCTCTTTTTCCAGCCGGTCTTCCTCGCGTTCGAGGCGTCGACGGTCTTTCTCTTCGCGACGATAATCACGGTCTTCGTCTTTTCTTCGACGCCTGTCGTCCTCGCGCTGCCTGCAAGGGGTCCGTCAGCTCTTGGGAACGCGCAGTGAGCGGTACCGTACCAGTCATCGCGGTAGCTGCCGGTGGAGCCCGGTCGCTGGAACGACGCAAGGATGTCCTGTGGTCCTGCGTCAGACCGATTGGCGACATGAGGAAACATGGGTCAACCCACGGCCGTAGCGGGGGTCGCTCCCATTGGGAGCATCCTCGTTGCCTCTGCAGGCACCCATTGAATGCCGGTGACCAGTCCCTGGGGTGTTTCATACCTACAGGGTTTCACTTCAGACGAGACACGAGCGACCGCAGCGTGATGTCCACATACGTCGCAGGAACAGCCCTAGTGGACCGATCAGCACACATCGACGCGTGATCGGCGCACGGCGACTCACTTGAACGGGTGGTAGACGACCTGTCCGCTGACGTCCGTCGTGGTGGTGTACGTGATGGAGCCTGGCTGGATGGGACCCGCCTGTGCGCCGGGGATGGGCACCGACGGCGTGACTGCGCGCTGGATGGGCGAGTGCGAGGGCGGCATGATGGGCGAGGTGCCGCCGACACCGTACTGGTATGCCATGCTGGGACTTTCTCACAGTCTGCGACGGGGGCAGAGGGCGAGAGGGAGAAGGGTCAGTCGCCCACGGCGAGGCAGGTATATCACGGCGGTAGTGATGAGGCGATGTCATGAACACGTTCCCACTATCGCAGGAGAATCAGTCCCATTCAACCGCTTCCAGTCCCTCGACACGACCTCTTGTCTTGCGGAGTCTTGCAACTGCCGAGCACATGCATTGATTAGAACGGGCGGAGCACGACCACGCTTGCTATACATAGGCCACAGCGTCTCGGCCTAGAAATAAGAGTAAGGACATCACAACAAGGGCGCGGTATGTCCAGGCGTATGTACACAGTGCGCACGAGACTCATGTAAACCTCCACCACAGCAGGATGATGACAATAAAGATCACGGCTCCCAGAGGCGCGTATTTTCGAATCATCGCCTGGAGGTTGATGTTCCGTGCAGCCTTGCGGTATTTCTCGGACTCGGAGCGCAAGGAAGTCGATAGGTGGGACATTCCTAGGACGGGTCAGCTGCAGACGGAGAGCAGAATGACACCGAACGCACTGTCCAAAGAATCTCCTCGCCAAAGCAGCTCCTCCATATTTTTGGTCATAATCCGCGTGACGTCCTGCAGCTCGTCGTTCAATTTATCGAGGTTCGAACCTCCTGGATTGACGTTCCGGGTATCTTGATACAGCCTCGCTGTCTTGGCCATGAACGTGTCTGCATTGCTTCAGCCGTCAGTGCGAGGAACACTACAATGACATCATCTGGGACCCACCAAAGCCTACAAACGCGTACGGTTTGCGTACATTATCAACCTTGGCTCCGTATGACAGCGCAAACTCTTTCGAGAGTTCGTCGAGATAGGAGAAGGCCAGCTTTCGTGGGTATGATTTGTCAGCAATAACCAGGTACACAACGTTGTCCGCTATGAGGTAGCTTCAGGGTTCGACACAACGAATCAGTACCAGCGGCGGGCACAGCGGCGTGGCACGCACTGCAACGTATACTGTCCGCTCTCGATCGAGCAACGGGGCTCTGCGTTTGGTGTTATCCGGCGGAATATGAGCTTGGCCTGCTGCTTGTGCTCTTGGAGCGCGTTTTCTGTCTGCAGAGCTCAAGCGGGAAGTTGAGTCTCGCACGAGCAGCTGGACGGGCACAGCGTCACCACACACCTGCTCGTCGTCCACGGTTGCCGCCAGCGGGAGAGAGTCAGAGGCCCTGACAATGATGGTCGTCCGTACCATGGTTGAGCGTGTGTGCGTGTGTGAGGATTGTGCAGCGGGAGGGTGTCGTGGCGGAGCGGACTGGAGAGTGAGTGTGTCGTCGTCGCGCTTTGGCGCCTTCGGCGAGCGCCCCGCCCGCGCCGCTTGACGTGTCCTTGTCCACGTGACAGCCGCGGTATTCCCACGTGATTGATCGTATAGCGCGTTGTCGCGGCCGGTTCTGGGCGAATGCGGGGTTGAGTCTGGACGGATCACTGGGTCCTGTTACATCGCTGCGATATCACAGGGACCTGCGGTTTGCTACGTAGTCCACGACCGCCACCATGTCAGACCTCTTCAACGTTCGCAAGCAGGTACCGTACTCGAGTGCTAGCACGCAAAGCCCGACCTTGGATTTCTGACGATCCCTGCTGTAGCTCGTGTTCTACGGAGCGTACCACAACAACCCCACAAATGTGCGCATCCATATGATTTTCGTGCCCCTCATTGTCTGGTAAGCCCAGCTATGTCCCTGTCGTCATAATACGCAGCCTACACACGTCCACTAGGTCATGGGTGGCCATCCAGACATCCTTCCCGCACCCGGCCTTCCTGCCTGAGGTGCACTACAAGTTCAACGACTACATGGTCTTTGACCTCAACTACGCAACGCTTTACGCCCTCGCCAACTGGCTGTACTACTTTTCCCTCGAGCCGCTCGCCGCCGTACGTCCCTTCCGCTGTGCCTCACACCACGAGCTCACGCGGCGCCCGTAGCTCCTGTACCTGCCGCAGTACACGCTCATGCTGCTCACCGCGATCGCGTTCGGCTACCGCCCCGACGGGCTGACCGTCGGCTTCGCGATTCAGGCCGTCTCGTGGGTCATGCAGTTCGCAGGGCACGGCTTCGCGGAGAAGCGCGCGCCCGCGCTGCTCGACAACCTCCTCGGCGGTACGCACCGCTCCCTCTCGCGTCGCTCTCGGACGCCGCGCTGACGTGCGTCTTCGTGTCCGGTCGCCAGCCGTCGTCCTCGCGCCGTTCTTCGTCCACCTCGAGGTGCTGTTCATCCTCGGCTACAAGCCGCAGCTGCACAAGGACATCCAGAACGGCATCGGCGTCGAGATCGCAAAGATGAAGAAGGCGGCAGGGGACAAGAAGCGGTCCGCCGCTGCGAAGACAGATTAAGTGGGAGGACAGGTGGGAAAGCAAGGATCCGCGGAGAACGGTGGTTGCGTGTGTGCGCCGGGAGCGGGTGGCGTCAGTAGCGTGGCCGCCCGTGTCGTGGCTTGCGCGCGCTATGTGGCGCGAACGGTTCTAGGTTATGTCCTCATGTATGCGCCCAGCTGTCCATCCGGTGCCGGGCGCATCGAAGAGTCATTTTATCACACTTCAATGGTATCTGTGTTTGTTTTGTATGTACTCTTAACACTACCGCTGATTGGGAATCGATACTCTTTCATTTCTGTACGTAAAGTCTACGAATATAGCTGCAGCCGTTGTCTCCCTTCAAGCACGTTCTAAGCGATACAATACAGTCCATAGCATTCCCTGCGTCGGGATGTGGTCAGTTTACAGCAAGCTTTGATACCCACACCCTTCCATCCACCTCGCAGAGTCTAAATCAAGCTAGCCGGAGGCGGCAGTACCTGCTCGCCCTCCGGGGTCACGTAACAGGACGTCAAGCCACCGTCCACTTTGAAGTCCGTCCCCTGTGTACACGGTCAGGGCGCGCAGCGAGAGACTAGAACATATCGGGCACGTACGGTCATGTAGCTGCTGTCGTCGCTCGCCACTGGGCGTATGATCGAGCGTGTCAGCGCCCGGAGATGACTGGAGGGCAGCAGGGGACTCACGGAAGAGCGCGCCCTTGGCGATCTCGACGGCCTCGCCGAAGCGGCCCATGGGGAGGTGCACGAGCCGCCGATTCTTCTTCTCGTCAGTGTTCAAGAAGTCCATGAGCAACGCTGCATGTATGCGGTGAGCTGCGGCGCCCGTACAAGGCAGAGGGGCGGGGAGGCCTTACGAGTTTTGAGCGGTCCGCTGGGGGAAGACATGAGACGAGATGGGGGAAATAAGAAGTGTGAACGTACGGGCAGATCGAGTTCAGCCGAATGCCTTCGCGCGCGTGCACCATGGCCAGCTCACGTGTCATCGCAAGGACCGCACCCTAGATGAAGAGTTCAAGAGCTTCCATATCAGGGATAGGGCATCCTATAACGAGAAGCCTGGTACCTTCGAAGCAGTGTCTGTCGGCATACGTGAGATGAGCTCTCGGGGAGCCAGACGTACACGCCCGAGCGAGGGGTGGGAAGGCGTACGCACATGCGAGCTGGGGAGTTGCGGCACCCATAATGGCAACGAAGCTGGCGGTGTTGATGATGCTGCCACCGGTATGGAGGCCCTTGGACGCGTCGGTGGGGTTCTTGCGCATCGCGATAATCGCGTGTTTGCAGCCCCACCATACGCCCTTGAGGTTGACATCCATGGTGAGGTCCCAGATCTTTTCCTCGGTGTTGAGGGCGTTGTCGTCCGCTGGGTGCATGATACCTGCGTTATTGAACTGAACGACCGCCGGCCTCAGCGCATCGGGCCGAATCGCTACATGGATAGAACTTACCACAACGTCGAGACGGCCAAAGAGCTCGACCGCCTTGTCGACGGCGGCCTTGACCTCTGCCTCTTTACTTACATCGGCCTTGGTGGCTGCAACCTTGACGTTGGGGAAACGCTCTGCGACTTTCTTGGCTGCGGCATTAACAGCCTGCTCATTGACGTCGACGAGCAAGACGTCTGCGCCCTCCTGTGCAAAGAGGAGGGCCGACTCAAGTCCGATGCCGCTGGATGGTACATTTCTGGTTAGCATCGCGCTTTGGAGATGATGGGCAGTCACG
The DNA here is from genome assembly GCA_000832265.1 of Phlebiopsis gigantea 11061_1 CR5-6. Lineage (NCBI taxonomy): Eukaryota > Fungi > Basidiomycota > Agaricomycetes > Polyporales > Phanerochaetaceae > Phlebiopsis > Phlebiopsis gigantea. Next base: position 113,511 of record KN840492.1, read on the forward strand.
CACGATCCGGCACCTGTGATGAGAGTAGACTGCAGAGCGTGCGTCAGACGAAAGCATATGGAGGTGTGAGTGGTGGCACAGACCTTGTACTGGAGGCGTCCGGGCATGGTGTGTGACCGAGGAGGAGAGTGGGAGCAGGGGGAGGCGAGCGCGACGCGGTAAAGTGGTCAAGTGACTCCGATAGGCCCTCGGCAGCCGCCGGTGGCCGTCCGAATGCGGCATGCATCCTCGTTCGCTAGGGGTCGGCCATGAGGCCTGGGTCGACTGCGACTCTCTTCCACACGCGATGCAGCCATTCCATATCTAACCCGCGCCCGTTGCGGCCTTTTGTGCTCGGTCTGCCGACGCCCTGGCCACCATCACTTCACTTAGCCACCACTGCGTGCATCTGAGCGAAGATCTTCGTAATAAAGCCATAAAGCGGCGGCCGGCCTTCTCCTGGACCCTGCCAACGAATCCCATCCGGTGGCGCATCGACCTCACCGATATACTCTCCCGATGGACAGCTGGCTGCCGCGCAACACGGGTCATCCGCTCAGTGCACCGCGCCGTATATAGAGCCTGATCCCACCCAGCGCAGCGCGGTTGCTGCACACCCCTCTGTCCCAATGATAGCCCTCGTGGCCGTCGAGATCCTCCTCGCGTCCTGCGCCGTCTTGCTCCTCCGACGATGGCTGTCCCTAAGCAGGCAGCCAGCTCGGCCCTATCCCCCCGGGCCCACTCCTCTTCCTCTCATTGGTAACCTCCTCGATATGCCGTCCGAATACCAATGGGAGACCTTTGCAGAATGGAAGACACGCTGGGGTAGGTCTGAATGTCGCGTTGTATCCATTTTGCTGAGACCCATGGCAGGCGACGTGACCTCCCTGACACTCTTGGGCCAGCGGTGGGTCATCCTCAACTCCCTCGAGGCGGCCGTGGACCTGCTCGACAAGAAGAGTGCGAGCTACTCGGACCGACCCACCATGTCCATGGCGGGCGAGCTGATGGGGTGGTCGCAGGCCCTGATTCTGTCCCCCTACGGGGACCGCTTCAGGGACATTCGCCGCCTCCTCCACCGCTACCTTGGGAGCCGCGGGCAGTTCGACAGGATCGAGCCGTTCTACGGCCTACTGCAGTACGAGACGCACCGTTTCGTTACGCGGCTGCTCCACAGCCCTGAGCACTTTGTCGACCACATCCGCAAGTGGGTGTCGTGCCGAGCATCTGATGTAAGAAACTGATATCGCTCCCAGGTCTGCAGGGGGCATCATACTGCAAATGGGATATGGTTACCGAGTCAAAGACGGCGCAGACCCCCTCGTGCAGCTGGTCGACCGCGCGCTGGACGGGCTGACGGCCGCGGCGACGCCCGGGTCGTTCCTCGTCGACATTGTGCCCGCATGTACGCGCTTACACCCCGGTGCCAGTGTGGGCGTGTGTGCTGATGAGTGTGTGCCAATAGTGAGGTTCGTCCCGAGCTGGTTCCCCGGTGCATCGTGGAAGCGCAAGGCGGCGTCGTGGCGTGCCGAGACGCGTGCGATGGCGGACGTCCCGTTCGAGATGGCCAAGGACGAGGCGGTGCGTGTGTGCGCGGTCCGCGGCTGCGCTGCTGACAGGGATGGCGCAGGCCCACGGCGGAGAAGGAACCAACCTCATCGGCGACAACATCGGCCAGGCGACGTCAGAGCAGCAGAAATACCACCTCAAGATGGCAGCCGCGTCCTTGTATGCAGGTCAGCTTCCAGTCTTCTCTGCAAACTGCCAATCTGATAGGGTTTCCCCAGGTGGCGCTGATACGGTATGTTTGCCCACACTAAGGACAGCGCCCAGCTGCTGACGTCGCGTGCTCAGACGGTGTCCTCGCTGTCGACATTCTTCCTCGCCATGGCGCGATACCCCGACGTGCAGCGCAAGGCCCAGCAGGAGCTCGACGCCGTCGTCAAGAGCGACCGGATGCCCACCATGGCAGACTACGGCCGTCTCCCCTACATCCGCGCCCTCGTGTCTGAATGTCTCCGGTGGCACCCCATCGGCCCTCTAGGTGCGCCCCCTCGCACCGGACCACCGCGCCTTGCTTACCCGGTCTACAGGCATACCGCACCAGTCCACGGAGGACGACGTCTACCGGGGATACTTCCTTCCCAAGGGCACCGTGTTCGTCGCCAACATCTGGTCTGTTGCCTACGACTCTCGCAGCTGCATATGGTCCATTGACGGTGCCTGCCTGCCAGGTACATGACCCGAGACCCGAAAATCTATTCGGACCCATCAGAGTTTAAGCCTGAGCGTTTTCTGGAAGGCGACGGACGTGTCCCCGAACAGGACCCGCGTTACTCCGTCTTCGGCTTCGGGAGACGGTACGTTCCCCGTATGTCTCGATAGCGTCAACTTATCGACAGCCCCCGCTGTTCACCAGAATTTGCCCTGGTATGTTTATGATCTCTTGTACTCCCGGGCTTGATCTAAACCTGACCGCGCGAAATGCAGGCATCAACCTAGCAGACGCGTCCATCTTCCTCATGTGTGCCACGACGCTGGCCCTTTTCGACATAAGACCTGTCGTCGAGGACGGCAAGGAGATCATACCCGAAGTTGCCTATACCACTGGGACGATAAGGCGAGCTCCGACCTTGGTAAAACCGCGCTGCGTGCTGACGTCGCAATTGCAGTTACCCCAAACCATTCAGATGCTCTATCAAACCTCGGTCAGCCAAGGCAGAGGCCCTGATCACCGGCTGAACTGTATTCACTGTGCTCAACCAAGTCCCTGCGAATCGGTAATTGTATCCGTATGAAACTCTGGTCATGTATGCACATCTGTAATCACAGCCCTGTTGTAATCGTGTAACATCTAGCGGGCTGTATACCTTCTTTCTGGCCCAGTGAAATCGACAAGAGGTTTCGATTTGATACTGAATAGGAAGGAGTCATAGGTGTGATCATTGTAGCTTCGAGAAGTTAACGAGGCAAGCGTCATCCCCGTGGGCTTCGGGGGCTCCCACACTCCACGAGTAAGGCGGAAGGCCGTCAGTCCTCATGACCACCCCCTCGTGGCCGCAGCGACCTAGAGCTGCATTCATATTTGTTTGCGTCAGATACATCATTCGATATAGTGTGTTTTTGAGTGCGAATGTACCACCTATTTTCGACGATTCGAGGTTCAGTCACGTACAGCTACGATCTTGGATACCTTCCTCATTCGGCAACAGGTGCGTTAGACGCCTAAGCACACAATGAAGTCGGTAGCTCTTCCACTGGTCCAAGTTACATCCCTACCTACTTCTTGCTTCTTCTTTTCCTTCCCACCTTCTCCCCAAATAACACTCAGCTATGGCAGCACCCCATGAACAGATGTCGCTCAACGACACGACCACCACAAAACCCGCGGCGTTTCTCCCGATGACGATGCAGCAAGAAGGCAAGCGGCCTCTCGCCCGTCCGCGCCCCTCAGACTGACCTGCGGTGCGGCGTTCTGAAAAGACAGCATCATCCACACGCGCATCACGAACGACGAGAAGGCGCTGCGGCGGGTGACGAAGAAGTTCCACAGCTACGCCTCGGTCGCGTACGACGTCGTCGTGCCGCCAGCGCCCGCGGCGTCGAGCTCGGTCGACGACGCGCGCGACGCGTTCCTCGTCGAGCTCGCGTCGTTCCACCTGTCGCTGAAGAAGAGCCTCATGGTGTGCGAGGCGGAGGCGCGGCAGGTCGAGGAGTACCAGAGGGAGAAGGAGCGCGTAGGTGGGTCGTCCGTTCGCCCTGTCGTTGTCGCATAAAGAGAAAATTGACGGAACCGGGCAGAAAACGAGTGCACTCAGCTGAGAGAGCAGATCGAGGGCCTCCGGCTGTCGCTGGAGCAGGCGCAGCTCGAGCGGAGGCGGAAGATGGAGTACGACGCATGCGCGGAAAAGGTCAACGCGCTGCCGCCCAGAGGCGTGCTAGAGGGGTACGTCCGCCCCGCCCCCTCCTTCACATTGCGCAGCGCCGGGGCTCACCTGTATGCAGACAAATAAACGCACTCGAAGCCGAGATTGCCCCCATCCGAGCGGTGCATGAGGAGCAGAATCGTGTCTTCCGCGCCCAGCAGGCTGCCCTAGGACAGATCATATCCACCATACGCGAGATGCGCGAGATGGGGAAGCAGGAAACCGCCGCCTCGGACCCGCCGCCAGAAGAGGCCCCCGCACTAGAACCCCAGGCCACTGACGGCGGAGACGTTCCCGTACGCGAAGGCACACATGAGTCGCTGGAAGAGACGGGGGAGATTCGCGAGACGGACGACGAAGACAAGGAGACGGATCATGAGAGCCCGTCGCAGCGGCTGCTCAACCCTACCGCACAGACGTTCATCCCTTCGGACGCTTCTATACCGCGCATACCCAGCCCGCTTTCGAGTGTGCCAACACCGCTGCCGTCGTCTGACCTCCCACAAGAGGAGCCGGAAGAGGGAGAGGCGGAGGACATCGAGATGGGGGAACTGGCGGAGGAGCCAGAGGAGAAGTCGCAGCCTCCGCCCCCTGCTCCGAAAAAGAAAGTGAGGGAAGAGTTGGAGGAGGGCGAGGCGAGCGACTCGGACTTGGGCAGTGAGCTCACCGAGTTCTCTGATTGAGTGCTGCAGTACTTTCACAGATTCTTTCATGCTTGCTTTACGAGTCTGCTGGCGCCGTATATGTATTATATCTTTTTTCGAAGGCCACCGTCTTCTCCCCAGTACTCACGCACACAACCCTTCGGAGCGCCCGTTGCACACTTTGACCTCCCGCCGTATGCTGCTGCTCCGCACCCTCCAGCATGCAGGCCGCGCTACTAAATGCTTGACGCATACGCGCAGTTTTGCTGTATCTGCTACGACGAGGCTGAGTGTCGATCGCTCTATATACGTCTCGAAGTCAACGAACCCGTACTTCAATCTGACCTTGGAGGATTGGTACGTCCACAGCCGGAGGGCACTCGGTCCTGCTCACGAGCGGGCGAAAGGTTGTTCAGACACAAATCTCCGAAGGACCCCCTGCTGCTCTTCTACAGAGACGAGCCATGCATCGTCATAGGACGCAACCAAAACCCATGGAAGGAGGTCAACCTGTCGTCCGCGGAGAACACGGGCACGCCGTGGATCCGTAGACGTAGCGGCGGAGGCACTGTGTACCACGTACGTCAACCACTCCTACTGTGCGGAGGACTCCATGAGCTGTAACGAGACTAGGACCTGGGCAATACCAACTTCTCCATACACCTCTCGCGCTCGGCCTTTGACAGGAACGAGACCGGCCAGATCGTACTCAAGGCCGTCCGATCCCTGGGGGTCGATGCGAACCTGAACGACCGGAATGACATATGCGTCGGCAAGGACAAGATATGTCTCTCACCTCACCTGCGTGCTGTGCAAGAGACTCACCGGCGGTTTCTACATCTCAGGCTCGGCGTACAAGATCGTCAATAACCGGGCGTACCATCATGGCACAATGCTTATTTCTACGCGCCTGGACACGCTGGGTGACTTACTGCGCGTGAACAAGGTGCGTAGCGTATTGTCGTGTTCAGCGGATTGTCCTGAATGGGTACAGCCCAGTCTTGTCACGAAAGGAGTTGCATCTGTGCGCTCTCCTGTTCGGAACTTGCAGCAGTACAACCCAAGTGTCACGCATGAGGGATTCGTTCAGGCCGTTATTACCGCGTTCCGCGAAACATACAACATACGCGATGAGGCAGGTGCGAGCACGCGTGTTCAACAACACAGCAACTCATGGACCCATAGGTATGCGAGGTAGAAGAGACCGAAGAAGTCAAATCCATCCCATATATTAGTGCCGGTATGGAGGAACTCCCGGTATGCGCACAGATCTTTGTGAATAGTCACTCCCCTGACTCACACGGTGCAGCAATGGAACTGGGCATTTGGGCAGACCCCAGAGTTCACATACACCCTCAGTAACACCTTCACGTGGGGCACTGTCGTAAGATAGGCTTCGCACCTTGCCCTGCCTTCAGCTCAATGATGTAATCTGTAGACCGCAAACATCCACTCCAAGCATGGCATGATCCTAGGCTGCACCCTCGAGACGTCGGCCTCTACGCTGCCTGTGCAGCCGAATTTGCAAGGTCTTGGTGAACAGCTTTCAGGGCAGAAGTATGGGTTTGTGGAAGAGGATGTGCTTGTATTGGAGGACGACACTAGGCGGGAGGTTTGGTCTTGGTTGCGCAACAAGATGTCTAGGTAGTTTAAGTGAACATAGACGGACCTATACATTCTCAAGACTGCTTATATGCTCCTGCGAGCGGTACAGCGTCCAGCAAAACGAGAGATTTGATAGCAAGGCAACGACAGCGACGATGTATATTCTATTGGCCGACTCTTTCTGTGTACCAGACGCTGTTTGTCGCAAATGTTTCCGGTGCTACGGGTTCCGCCTGGCAGCAGTGAGCACGGTGTAATGCATGGGTGGCACTGGACTCACCGCTTGCCCTCGCAAGTGCCCAGTCAACCGCTTGTCCCGGTCCATCATCATCTCGTCCCACGAGTCGATGTGGTACCGTATAGGCTGAACACGGTTACGAGATTAGTTGTAATCAGGGACTGGGAAAACAGTAGACGCACCTTGCCCTGGTTCTGCGCCCTCTTAGATACGTTGAGGAGGGTGCCGCCGGCAGCGAACATGGTCGTAAGGAGACCTATATTTCACAGCGATGTAAGTCGGAATCCATCGCGCGAGTACGATCTCGGTATACCAAAGGGAATGAGTGCCTCCCATGGGACCGGCATGTTGGCAGAGTATCGAGTTCACGTACGGCGTGTCGGCGAGGGCGAGAGTGCTTAGGACGAAAGCGGGGCGGCACTTGCCGGAGGTTCCCACTTTGGATGGTGTCGTGGATGAGTGTCGCCGAATGATGGCAGTCAAATTACGTTCGTGGCAGATGGCAGTCTCTCGAAGCTGAAGCAAGGTCGTGTGGATTTGAGATGCGTGATAAGTTACAGTGGATGCGCGGTACGATGCGTAAGGAAGTACGAAAGCGGATGCAACGAGAACTAGTGTCTATGGTGAAATGAACATCGCGAAAGGAGTGTAGAAACAAGCCCATCAACTAGGTCTCCGCAGTTTCCGCTGCACTTTCCTTCGCTGAGAGTGTTCTTGATACCGTCCTGCCCGTGGCTGTCACCTTCGTAGTTGGGCGAATTGGTGCACGGGAGGAGGGAGCGCCACTGGCAGAGCCTTTTCGGATAGGAAGTTTGTTCTCTCCTTGCTTGGCCGGAGGCTGGCGGTCCGGTCCTTTGCTTCCGTTTGTTTGGATCTCTATGCGCCGCTTCTTCATAACCCCCTCTGCATCCCCCTTCCCGGGGACATCGCCCGCAGAGGACTCGCCTTCTTTAGATTGTGTACGCGAGGCTAGCGGAGCTCGGATGGAAGGACGGGTAAGGGTAGTTTTCGCCCGAATGGTATCCTGTGTACTCGACCTTTCGCGTATAACAGGGCGCGTAGTTTGTGCGCGCATAGGAGGGAGAGGACGTTTCCTACTGGCAGTGGAAGAGGCATCGGATTGATCGTAAGTTGAGGCCTCTGAGTTTGTCCGTGTTTGCAGAGGCGAGCCATAGTCGATGGTACTCAAACCAGTCGAGTCGTCGGCTTGACTCCCGTCCTCAGAGGTAGCTGTCATGCCCGAAACGTTCATAATGCGGGAAAGTGGATAGGGTGTACGAAGAGTGACATTGAAGTCATCCTCCTCTTCGTACTCCTCGTCAGCTGACATTCCGTCGTCGGTGTGAACCCCAGGGTGTTCATGGTGGTCGTCGCTCAAGTCGCCATCGGAGTCGGGGTTATGAGACTCACGCGGCGACAGGAGCGACCGGTAAAAACCCTGCTGGTCGGAGTGGTTGCCGGGGAGGCCATCTAACGTAGACTGGAGGGACGGGTACATGAGCGGCAGTCCTGACGTCCTGGAGGGTGGTGTCGTGGGGTATGCAGAAGGAAAGGCTTCGTATTGGCGCCACTCATCGACATGTTGGGTGCGTGCATAAAAGAGCTGGTCCTCTGCAGGAGGAGTAGGCAATCCCGCGGGTCGGCTAGAAGGCGAATCGTCGTATGCTGAGGGCGGAGGATGCCATACCTGCGGAGTTGGAGTAGAAGGCTCAGCAGTAGTCGCTCTGATATGAGCATTCTTCAGGACATTTCGCCTGGCCCGCGTCTGCCCAAACTCCGATACTCCTGTCTCCTCTTCGTCTGTTGGGGTCACGGGATCTTCCGCAGGGACGGGTGGCTTTGCACGTAGTATCCATCGTCTATATACGGTGTTGTATACGGTGCCGTATACAGAGGCGACCAAGTGCAGGGGAATTGCGCAGAGCATGAACAGCAGATCGCCAGACTGCTGCACGAATTCGAGAAGGGCATCAAGCGTCTCTGTGTATGGTTTCACCAGCGGCCGGAGCACGTGCAGGTAAATCGGTTCCGCGCCCTGGAGCAGAATAAACTTTATGCTTATCGACATGCAGAAATAGTAGACTTACCCGTGAACGCGTTACGAGGAAAAATAGGATGACCAAAGATTTAATCTCATTGTAGAATGGGATGAAAACGCCAACGATACCATCCACGCTGCGTTCATACGCGGCATAGCAACACTGGCCTAGAGTTAGCTAAGGTGATACCATATGACACGTCATGACACACCCAGACAATCCAAATCGATAAGCATCCTTTCATTGCTCGTTTCCGTTGGCTCATTGCGCGAACGCTGGGATAGCCCCCATTGCGAGAGGATGGCGGAGGGGGTTTTAATGTCTTGAACGTTTCATACACATTTAACGACACGTAGAGCAGGCGTAGAAGAGGTACAATCAAGCCCATATTGGTTGAGAATCTTGTGATCGGTGCCGCACAAGACTGGTGCTAGCGTTGTTGACGTGTGGGAAGGCTGCAGACGTGTGAAGTGCTGGCCAGGAAGTACTCTTCAAATAAATTATGAACGACGGTGGGTGGGCTGTGGTGCGAGGTCGGTAGTGTACGATGCGGACTGGATACGAAAAGAGCAAAGACTGGTGGTTGGTTGTGGTTGCCGAGTGCGCGTTATAAGCGCGCGGGAGCGCGTCTTCAATGAGGTGGGTCACGTGTTCGAATCTAGAATAGGCAGGCGTCTGCCAACCTCGCGCGCACCTTGCCTTCGACTGCAACTACCATGCCAAAGATTCGCACAACCAGGACGAAGAAACCACCAGAGGGGTTTGAGGACATTGAAGGTGTGCGTATAGCTGTACCAACCTGCAAGCTGCTGACTGTAGCTCACCTCAATGCGTTTATTAGATCCTCGATGACTACGCAAAGAAGATGCGCGATGCTGAGAATGAATCGCATGAAGGCAAGCGAAAAGCAGAGTCGTTATGGCCAATCATGAGGATTTCGCATACCCGCTCGAGGTACATTTATGAGCTCTATTACAAGCGAGAGGCTATCAGCAGGGAGTTGTATGACTGGCTCTTGAAGGAAGGCTATGCGGACGCGAAGTACGTTTACCACGCCACGACTTCATGATTCGCCCCTCTTATATTCGTCCTAAATATAGCTTGATTGCCAAATGGAAGAAAACTGGCTATGAGAAGCTTTGCTGTATTCGCTGTATCCAAACCAGGGTCCGTCTGGAGATCGTGCATGTATTTCTCAGTGCAGCTGACATCACCACAGGATATGAACTACCAAGGCTCGACGTGTATCTGCCGTGTACCCAAGGCACAAGTGCGGCAGGGCACAGTAGTCGAATGTGTGCACTGTGGTGAGTCCAGTGCTATTGTCGAGTTCAATCGCCGACTGACGAAAGGTGATGGGGTTAGGTTGCCGCGGCTGCAGCTCCGATTCATGATAGGCCAGGTCTCAGTCCGACCTAGGACCCCTCGTGCCTCCGGTGTGAGCAGATACTATCCTCACGAAGTATCTACCGGCACTTGAAGCTGTCGAGTTGCCCCGCCTTAGTTGCGGTCCTTTATAGTCGCTGTACAACCATGTATTTTAGTTCGCTGACGCTCTACCTAATGAACATGCCGGATTGTAGCAATTCATTGTGGGCCCTGGCTCTGGTAAAGCGCGGGAATATTCAGGAAGTGGTACCTTGGCGGCAGGAGTCAGGCTGGCGCCAGGCCCATACATTCATCCATTCAAGTGCGCGCACTGTGAAGAAGCGACTTACCACACAGAAAGTGTCCATGCTGATTTCGCTGTGCAAGCCACCGCTGCCAGTGGCGCTGAGAACTGACCATCAGAGGCAGCATTGATCAGGGGATCGAAACATATCGAGCGGCTGCGCCATTTATATATGAGCTCCAAGCGATCCTAGCCACCGCGTGTGCCTCCTCCCCCTTCAGCACCGTACCTGTGGCAGCCCCTCTTGTTGGCTACATCCTTTCAACATGGGTGTCTTGGTCAGGCAATTTGCTGAGATGAGAGAGGTGCTCTCTCGCAGGGCCACCGCTCCCTCACAGGTAAGCCTCCTCAGTTAGACGTAGTTTGCCTCAAGTTGCTCACTCCCTGAACACCCAGGCTGGAGTATTTTCTGGCGATAATCCCTCTGCGTACAATACCACTGACCCCTTCCGACTATGGGTCATCCAAGTCAGTAAGTAGCATTGGCATGTGGCTCTCGGCGCATGTAGTAACTGACATCTACGTAGTTGTCATAATGGGCATGATCCAGCTTTTGGCCTTCTTCCTCTCGCGGATTCGCCAGCCAAGAGTCATAGCGGAAGTCATTGGAGGTGTTGTTCTTGGACCGTCGGTCATGGGCCGCATCCCCAACTTCACAAACACCATCTTCCCAGCACCCTCGCTTCCCTTCATCAACCTTACCTCAACCATCGGTCTCGTGCTGTTCCTCTTCTTGGTTGGGCTGGAAATCGATGTGAAGATTATCAGACGTAACCTCAAGGCTTCAATGCTCATCTCAGCGACCGGTCTAGTCATTCCCCTGGGCTTGGGTGCTGCTCTTGGAGTGCCTATCTATCATCAATTTGTAGACCCGTCCGTAAACTTTGGTTACTTCCTGCTCTTCACCGCCGTGGCCATCGGTATCACAGCGTTTCCAGTGCTCTGCCGTATCTTAACAGAGCTCAAGTTATTAGAAGACACTGTGGGAGTCGTCGTTCTTGCGGCTGGTGTCGGCAATGACGTGCGTACTATCGCGTACTATCTATGTCTCACCCGGAAAGCGTCTCAAAATTCCATTTAGGTTGTCGGCTGGGTCCTCTTGGCCCTTACCGTCGCTTTAGTCAATGCAGGAAGCGGTCTGACTGCTCTCTGGGTTCTGCTCACCGCTGTGGGATATGTCTTGTTCCTCCTCATTCCTGTACGGTGGGCTTTCCGATGGCTTGCCCGTCGTACAGGGTGCTTGGAAACCGGTCAGCCTACGGCGTTGATGATGACTATAACCTTGGTGCTGGTCTTTATCTCCGCCTTCTTCACAGACATCATCGGAATCCACGCTATTTTTGGTATGTGACATGAAAAAGTGGGCCGCATATGTGCTGATTACACGGCTAGGCGGTTTCATTGCTGGCTTAATTATCCCCCACGATAATGGCTTCGCCATCTCCCTGGTTGAGAAATTGGAAGACCTAGTTACGCTGCTCTTCCTACCTCTGGTGAGAATCTCTCCATGATTACGTACTGTCATCGTCCTGATAACCTTTCAGTACTTCGTCTTTTCTGGCCTCAAGACGAACTTGGGCCTACTGGACAACGGCATAACATGGGGATATACTATTCTCATCTGTGTGGTTGCTTTTCTCTCGAAGTTCTTGGGCTGCGCTGTCGTCGCGAAGTTCTCCGGCTTCACTTACCGCGAGTCTGGAGCAATTGGCTCTTTGATGAGTTGCAAGGGGTACGTCACTTGTGTCAGCGACGTAATCATGGTCTGACAATTCTTTACAGTCTTGTTGAGCTTATCGTTCTGAACGTCGGCCTCTCTGCGGGCATCTTGGACACTCGAACTTTCTCCATGTTTGTGCTGCACGCTCTGGTGCTCACATTCATGACCACGCCCCTCACACTGCTCTTCTATCCGGCCAAGTATCGCACTCGGGCTACAGCTGTTGTCAAACCAGGCACTGCTATCGAGGCGGGTCAGTCGAGCCTGTTCCTGGATACATTCAAGCACAAATTCGCGGTCATCGTGGACAGAATTGAGCAGCTCCCAGCCCTGATGACTCTTACCCAACTACTGCAGCCTTCTTCGACGGATTCTGCGTCCGCATCGAAGGTCAGCGTCACGTCCTCAGCAAGCGAGAAGCAGGCTCTTCCGGCCACTCCTCCCGGCCTCGGATACGTTACCTCGTCCTCGACACCGGTTTCCATGGAGGTTCTACGTCTCATTGAACTCACAGATCGAACCTCCGCGGTTCTCAAATCGCAATCCGCCGACAGCCTGGTCCAGCGCGACCCGATCTTGGCCATTTTCCGAACGTTTGGCAACTTGAACCGTCTAGTCGTATCTACCGCCCTCGCGGTGGTCGGCCACGAGGAGTTTGCGCCGTACATTGCCGATTTCGCGCAGCGGACGTCATCCGACCTCGTCATTCTGCCTTGGAGCAGCAACGCTGGTTCCACAGACGGCACCCCTACCGAGTCCATAGCAGTCTCTTCCGCGATCACGACCACCTTCGACTCCCTATTTGCTCAGATTCGCAGCGGCCCCCAGAACGAATCGTTGGCCCAGGTCCAGTTCTTCCGGAAGATGTTCGTGGCCGCTACCACCGACGTGGCCCTTTACATCGACGGCGGCCTCTCGCACACTACAGACACCTCGAGCAGCACGCATATCTTCCTACCCTTCTTCGGAGGGCCGGATGACCGCTTGGCTTTGGCATTCGTCGTCCAACTCTGCATGAACCCTGTTGTCAGTGCGACCGTCGTTCGCTTTAGCAAGGTGGACGACGCGGCTGCCCTAACCCCGGTCAGCACGATTGAAGAAGTCAAGAAAGTGGTGTGTTCCGCTGGCTACTCGCTGCTAGTGTATGTCGAGTGCTAATTGCCCTTAGCCTAACCTCCAGGACACCGTCTATGCCCTTGGCGACACCCAGACCCGTCTGGCATCCGAGAGTGCAGACAATCTGCTCTGGGATCAGTACACGATGGCTCCAGGCTCGTCGCGCTTCACGAACGCGCTCAGCAGGATCGCCTTCAAGACCCAGCGTTCATCGCTCCCGTTGCACGATGTCCTGAACACGACAGCCGAAGTCGGCTCTCAGTCTCCTCACAGCAGGCTGCTTGTTGTGACCGGCAGGTCGAGACGATTGGCTGTGGAATCACATGCGGTCGAGCTGCAGCAGGTTCTCACGGAGAAGAATGCTCACTTGGGGTCGGAGACGACGAAGGCGTTGGGGGATGTTGGATCGGCCCTTGTGGCTTCGACCGCGAACGTTAGTCTCCTCGTTGTTCAGGCGTTCCTCTCATGATCGCCCTGCGGCCCGGGCTTTCTATGACTTATTTCCTTATTTCATCTTCCTCTGAGTGTACACTATACATACCCGATTACGACCACCCGTTGGATTATCTACAGCTGATCTACACGAATTGATACGAATTTGCGCAGAATCTAGTACATAAATGGAACCAAAACGGCAACTTCGACATGCGGCTATTTCCCCGCTTCGGGCGTCTCGTGTGTGATATGGGGGGTCGCACAGCAACCACCGCTTGCTCTTCACGCCCATCGGACATTTGTTCTCCAGAGCCTCGTTGTCTCGGACAGCGTCCGGCCCAGAACATTTGCTTGGTTTTCCACCGTCCCGCGACTCCTCGCGAACGTCTCGAGTAAGTCGTGTAAACGATGCCTTGTGTCTGCATCGTCGCTTTGAGCTCCCGCTTACCCAACTTCAACGCCTAGGAAAGCGAGGTGAGTACACATCGGCCCTGCAGGCCTGTCCCCTTTCACGGTACTCATTCACTACTTTCAACGCGTGTCCTTGCCTGTCTTTGTCCTCGAAGAGCTCATATTCGACGCTTCACACGCCCGTCGCAACGACGCGCAACGGCAAAATATCATGTCCACTCCGCGAAAGCGTCCAGAATGTCGCACGTGTAACATGCCCATGGCGGGTCACAAACGGCCTCATGGCTGGCCCGTCTGTCCTCCCAGGACATCTCCAGCCAAGCTCCACGACGTCAACAAGATCGACGACGACGACTCGGTGCCGGTGCCGCAGATCGGTAAATATTGGCACTTTATCAACCCCAACTATAGAGAGACGTACAGCCCGCCGCCAGGACCTTCATTCGGTCCACAACGTTCGGGCACGCCCTGCACGTGGGTGTCGACCGAGCCCGCAGACGACATCCCCTCCATGAAACACGAGCGCACGCTTCAGCGAACAGAGGCACGACACATTCCCGACGTCGAGATTACCGGCTATCGCATGTCCGCGAGCTCAATTGCGTCCATATCCTCTGAGATGTCCTCACCGTCGGCGAGGCAGCGGCGCTCGTTCTACAGCGTGCTAACAAACTCTCTCCCCGCTGTGAGCTTATTCTCAGCCCCGAGAGGCGATATTGCCACCATCACCCAAACCGCGCGCATGAACGGCCTCCATACCGGCGTCATGCGACGACCACGAAACGAAGTGAAGGAGGAGGGCAGCAGCAGCAGTCGGATCAGGCGGGGACATTCGTGGTGGGTGTTGTTGGGCAAGGATCCGGTGGCGGTAGAGCACCTGCTGGACCTACAGGAGAAGAGCAACTTGGCCAGATTAGATAAGCAAGCAGCGAATGAGACAGATGCGGACACTACAGCTCCCCCACCAACCGTCGCCGTCGCTCCTGCACCATCTCCCTTCCCCAGTTTGCTCATCAACATGTTCCTCAGCATTGTTAGCGCTCTCCTCGCTGTATTCTTCTTCATCATGTTCTCATGATATTGTCGATGGGGCGGTCATTACTTCCGCCTCGCTATATGATATGTAGTATGTGAGTAGTGTATTATGCATTTGTTGTCTATCGACTCACATGTCCGCTCCTTCCTAGATGCTAAGTATATGTTGTCTACCGGTATAATGGTGGTAGATTGTGGTCACGTTGACTCACTTGTCGTCGCTCCTTTACTATTCCTATCTTGTTACCCTCGGCGTTGTATCCATACAGTCTCGTTCTTCCTGGTTCTGCTCTCCAGTTATTTGTACTCCCTCATCACCTCACGAACTCACCCCTCCTAAAACACATCCCAGACGCTCCAAGTACATACAGAACATTACGCTATCACTTACGCAAATGCCATGCAATTTTCTCCTGATTCCATGTTCGTTCGAGCGGGCGATAAGCTCGTACACAAGGAATAATTGCAATCGTTGTACAGCGTACATTACAACAACAGCTCCTCGATCTGGTACACGCCCACCGCCATACCGGCCTGCTCATGGGCCTCCTTTCGCCGTCTCCTCCAATCGACCTTGAGATCGGGCTTCTGTGCGCCATGTGCCGCTTCATGCACGGTCTTTGTGTGCGCTCTGACAAAAGGCTCGAGGGGCCCACGAAGTAGCTCCACATCGTCGGTAAACGACAGCTCGGGCTCCAAATGTGAGAGAATGTCGCGGAGGATTGCGTGGGATGGCAGGTAGGTCAGGAACGTCAAGAACGACGAGTCGAGCAATGTTTGCAGGAAAACCAGGACCTGATGATAAACATGTCGGCTCATGTTCACGATAACGCATCGAGCGGTACGTACCTTATCGAGCGGTGGGAGGGCACCTTTTTGCTTCTCCTCGATGACGGGCACCAAGGCTCCGTGGGGATCCTTTTTAGTCCGGTCCGGCAAAAGAAGTACATCTTCATCACACCATGCGTTTACCATTTCGTGCAGAGCCTGCAGAACGACGGTCAGCTCGGCCGCGTCGGGAAGATGTTGGCGGATGGCTAGACGCAGCGCGGGCGCGGACATGGTGTACGTGACGCACAGCGCGAGAACTGTCTGCAAGCTCGGCACAAATGTATCGGGAGTAGTGGCATCGACCTGCATCGCGTTGTCGTCTGCCTGCTTTTGTCGGGGAGCGGATATGGAGGTGTGCAGGAGTCCGATAACATCGGCTTCTGGAATGTCCATGACCGTTTTTAGGGATAATAGCAGAGATTCCTGCCTCAAGGTCAGCACGCGGCAGACTGATGGAATCGTAGACCACAAACCCAGTCGTTGCGTAACCGTAATGCGGCGAAGAGTCCGCCATCGACCATGCTCGCGCTGACGCAGCGTTGCTTCATGAGGTATCGAACAACCTTCGGCGAATATGGTATGTCCGTGGCTGCATTCTTCGGTATCCGGAAGAGAATCTCTAGCACCTGCTTGGCTAGCTGATAGCCAAAAGGCAGCTTGGCGTTCAGCCGACTCTTGCTACGGTTGCCCTCGTGTTGGGACACCCAAGCGAAGAACACATCGTCAGCCGCCTCCGGCCTCTTTTGCTCCATTGCAGTCTTCATTTGCTTGAGGAGCTTCGTTTGGGAGGCATTAAGGCCAAAGTCCACGGCACTGGCCTGCGTTCCAGCTGAAGCCGCGGATGCAAGCCACTTCTCGCCTGCTGAAGCGCGACCGAGAGCGTTGGCCACGCTTGACGAGGGAGGCACGGTCATTGGTACGACAAACACCGCTGAGCGTTGGGTAGAGTCATCGGACGCCGCATGCGAACCTAGGTCACCGTTCAACAACATAGATGCTGGTATCGAAGACAGGACTAGGAGGGCTTGTTGCGACCTTGATGAACCACTCAGCTGCAGCCATAGTCCTTGTTTTTTCGAGCGGGAGATGGTAGCTGGAATGGGCAAGGTACGAGATGCAAGGAGGACAGAGTATTGCAGGTCCCACAGTAGAAGCACAACTTCTGAGGAAGGTGGCGACGTTACACCGGCTAGGAGAACATGTGAGGAGCCTAGGGAGAGGACAGCCGCCTCGTGGGCAAAGGGTGACGAGCTTTCAGCACCTGAAGTCGAGACGAAGGTAAGATTTCGGAGTCCAAAGGGACTCGAAGGAGCCGTCAGCACGAATGTGCTGTAGTCCGGGGACTCTATTTGCAAAGAATGCCAGTTCCCCGATAGCTCTGGAGGGGTGTAAGAGCACTTCGCGACAATGGAGAGCTAACACTAACCTAGGATACTGATAAAGCCAGTTGAACTGCACGTCGCATCTAAGACAGCCTACTGATTGTTAGCATGTCTTTGCATACTTGATGTCACCGTACACATACCAAACTCCCGGCTATGGGCAAGTCGGCGAGGGTTTTGATGCCGTTCGCGTCAATGCCGACAATACGCAAGACCGACGACCCCGCGATCTTGACAAGGCTGACAATAACGGCACCATCTTTTAGAGATGAACGTCTCGGAACAAACGTTGCTTGCGAACGGTCGAAGATGAAGAATTTCTGCACTTCAGACGCGTCTTCGAATGTATGCGAATACTGCACAGTAAGATCATCGTCGGCAACAGTAATTTCTCCGTTGGGTCCGAAGAGAAGAACGTTGGTAGGAAGTTCGTCAGGAACGGCCAATTGAGTTATTCTGTGCGAGAACTACGACAAGGTAAACTCATGTCGACATGGGTCGGGTTTATGACTCACAGCTTCGGTTTTGACAGTGACTTGTGCAGTAGTGGTATTTGTTTCACCGGCAAGGCTGTCTCTCCACATCCGCGCTGTCTTTCCCCGGTCCTCTGGACGGACGCCTTGCGCCGCTTCAAGGACAGCATAAGTTGTACATGCCCGCGCTTTGTCTATTCGTGACACGGGAAGGCATGAGAATACGGTTGATGGTCCGAGGGTGTGTGAGACAACAGGATGGAGCGTGGACAGCTGGAAAGACGTTGTCAGCGAATTGAAGACATTGCAAAAGCACGGCTTCAGGCTACGGAGAAGCACCACAGTTATGGCTCGAATAAACTAGGACTTGCCGTAGTTGAATCGCAAACTTACCACTATGTCACCCGAAGCCTATTAAGGTACACAGCTAGTAAGGATAGTACTCACGTCTAGAATGTTGACACCATCTCCTTGAGCTGCAACTGTTACGAAGCCGTCTGCGGAGCTTGTAGATGCATATTGGTGTGTTGCGTATACGTTTGCAACGGGAAAGCCTGGGCGAGTAAACCTCTTTGGCACGGTGTAAGTAGAGAGGAGAAACGGCTCGTTCACGGAAGTGGACATAGCAGAAAGCCGAGTGTGAGCTGTAGAGCACTTTCGACCAGAACTCCGTCCACAAATTTGTGAGGCGCCCATTAAACGCTCATTAAAGATTAAAGGAATACACTTGCCTTAAGGTTAGGGGCTAAACTGCAATTCATAGTAAAGATTCGCTCGCAATCTGCTCATAGTGGGAGAAATACTGGGTATTGCGCAGCTAGTAGTCTTTTAAAATACTACGAACATGCTGCGGCCTGCCTCTGCGGTCTAGGTGAGCCGGGAGGCAACGTGGAGGTTGGACGAGCCTGCGCATGCGTGCGCAAGCGGCAGCGTTTCCGAGCTTCCGCCAGTGTCGTCGTGGCCAACACTATCCGAAAAGCACTGATTAGGTCGTCTGCTCTCAAAAGGTGCCAGTGCGCTTTCTACACGCATCTTCATCCATCTGCATCTTGTTTCTAACCACCACACAGGCCCTCAGACGATGTCAGTGCTGAGCGTGATTAAACCGCTCGCCTACCTCTCGCTCCCTGTCTTCGCCCTTCGTACACTTTCCAACACTTCCCCGATTGCTCGATACTATGTCCGGCTCGGAGTTTACCTCTCCACTCTGGGACTCTGTTCCATGTGGGGTATCCTGGTAGCAGTAGGGATGAACCTCATTGGCGAAACGTACAACGTCAACTACGTAGTCGCCAGGAGCTTCTACGCCGTCGCAAGTCGCGTACTCGGGATTAGGGTTATCATCGAGGGCGAGGAGCATTTAGAGACGCGTCCTGCAATTCTCGTAGGGAATCATCAGAGTATGCTGGACATCTTATACCTGGCAAGGTGCGCACTATAGACCCGTCGATCGATCACCTCTGAGCTCACTGTGTGAATAGGATGTTCCCGAAACGTACATCCATTATGGCAAAGAAATCCCTTCAATGGACGCCCTTGCTTGGACAGTGGATGTCCCTGTCTGGGGCTGTATTTATTGATCGAGGCAACAACGCTCAAGCCATCCGTTCGCTCAGTGCCGCCGGAGAGACCATCAAGGCTCGCCACACGTCCCTCTGGATGTTCCCCGAGGGCACACGCTCCATGCGCGAGCACAACGACCTGCTTCCGTTCAAGAAAGGCGCGTTCCACGTCGCGGTGGAAGCGGGCATTCCAATTGTGCCGGTGATTTGTGAGAACTACTGGAAGCTCTACAGGAAGGGTGTCTTCGAAAGTGGAACGATCAAAATCAAAGGTATGTGGTGTCTACCCGTTGCGAGGATGACACCCACCATCTGTATCCAGTTCTTCCTCCAATCCCTACGACTGGCCTCACTGCTGCAGACGTTACTGCCCTCTCCATTCGAGTTCGCGAGGTGATGGTCGAAGCCCTGCGCGAAATATCCCTGCCAGAGAAGACGTCCTCTCGCCAACAACCCAGTACTACTGCCGAATCCTCGCTGCCACAGCAAGAAAAGCAGAATGAGCCCCTTTCTGCACTCCCTTCTCTGACCACCGTCACCGAGCCTGCGTCGGACATCACGATCACGCCTCCAAGTCCTGCGCTGCCAGATTCAAGGTCAGATAGTCGCGCCTCCACATATGCGTCAGAAGATTATTCGACGATGTCATCCAGTCGTCTCGAGGGAAGTGAAGCAAGTGTGGAGACGGAAGAGGACGAGGGGATGGTACTGGTTGATCGTCCTGCGCCATAGGTGTTGGTCAACGACGCGTGTAATTTCGTGTTGTGCGTTTTTGGTAGGGTCGCAGATCCCAGTACTGATATTAACACCTCGCGTAATTAGTGGTGTCGGCATTCCGGTCGACGTCGAAATCGTCATATTTTGTGCTTGGACAATCATAGACAACCCAATGTGCGGACGATCTCATGATCATCCGCATTCTAGATGTGGTGAGGTGCAGTCAGGATTGAGTAATGCTTCAATTCTTTCATTTTGCACCACACAACATGCGATGTAAGTGGCAATGAGGGCTCTTTGCAATGATCATGAGTAGCGACAGTCGAGTCTACCCACGCAACGCGTCTTTGTACAAGCTGCGCTCTCATCACCAATTGTACGCAGTCAACACCCTACATTGAACCGTCACCTACGTACAAAGCTGTCGAAACAACAACAAAGTCGAATTTAATTGTCTGAAGAGACGCAGTGACGATACGCTGACGAGAGGCTGAATACGCAGAGGTATGATGCTGTGACACTATATAAGAGCCGACGCTCTGATCCCAAGATCCTGTCACCTCCACTAAGGCTGCTCAATTCTTACAGCTCGTCCGCTCATCAGCTCATCAGCTCGTCGGAGCCTGGTGCCGAGCGCCG